>BMAV01024442.1:0-10121 GCA_019973955.1 Trichonephila inaurata madagascariensis | reverse complement strand
TTTTTTTAATTGTTTTCAAATGGTCGTTTTTTTTGCGACACCTATAGTCTTTCCAAATAGTTTGGGTGTTGCTTTTCTAACACCATTAATTAGGTTTTTTAAGGAATTTTCAAGTTTACATGGATCTTACAAGTGTACAATTTTCGAAGAAAAACGCAGGGTGAATTGAATTTGTTTTTGCTTTAGTAGTATTCATGATGGAAATAGAATTAAAAAATAAAAACATCGTTTCGAATAAATAATGATTAAGTGGATAATAATTTTCATCTCACTCTTCTTGGTGAAATGAAATCAAAGCAAGTAAAGTATAAATGCAAAAAGTCGGCTGATGGCCAGATATTTCCTGGCTCTGTAATTTCCTTGATGAATGTCTGGGCGACAATCTTGTATTCTGTTTGTCAGATATTCTGGCTGGATCTATCTAGCCATCAAGCATCAATGCAATTCGTACGCGTGGAAGTATATATACTACAAAATTCGTTAGTTTTAAAAGAGTGGTACTTATATCTTGTTTTGTTTTTACTCGTTTTGTAAGACTTGATTGAACCATGAAATTTTTATGTACTCCAAAATATCAGGTATTCGCGAAGGGGTCTTGGTAGTATTAATTTAATTTTAGACTATTTATTTATTTCACAGAGTGAAAGATTGTGCACATTGACACATATTTTCGTAGAAACAATACATTTCTATTTCGTTTTTTTTAAATGTATGTTTTGATTCTTGGGTCATTTTTGGGACTTTAAGTAGCAGTTTCATTGAATTTGACACCATTTCTTTCCATTTATACCATTAGCAAGGTTTTTAAGTACTTTTGATGTTTACAAAATTATTACAAATGTAAGATTTTAAGAGAATAAAACAGGCGGTCAAGCTGGTTCCTTCATTAACATTTCAAAGCAATTTTGCTTTAGTAGTAATTAAAAAGCGATAAGAAAATTAAAAAAAACTGTTTGTGCTTATGACCACATGGTAGAAGTTATAACTTCAAATTTTGTAATTTTATTTAAAGGATTAGTTCGGTGAATAAAAAGGGGGATTGTGTGTGTGTGATACGTTGTGGTAAAAGGTGTAATGTTGTTGTAGCTTCACCAACAGATGTATTTTCTAAAACAGCACGTTTATTTACTATGAATATGAAAAATTTAAAATCGAAAGACCCACACAGGTAATATTTCAAAATTGCCACCGACCTATAGCGCCAGTGCCGAGAAGCTCTATCTCTATTTTACACATAAAGAACACATTCTTTTCAGAGGGGTGCACAGTGCGCCTCCTGGTGAAGGGTGGAAACACTACAGGGATATTAGTTTTGTCCTATAAAATTGTTTATTTACATGTCTGTAATCATAAAGTAATATTTTTGTTCGGAATATACAGTTGTATATTTGAATTAATTGTATGCTAAAAAGAAAACAATAGGTTTATGGTAGCTGAAATAGATTATAAATACTTTAGATTCAAAATTTTGTTTAAATATGTATAAACAAAACACCGTCAAGCGTTGTTCCGTACTTTTTGTGCTTTCATTTGGATTATTTGACATAATTAAATTGAATTTTGATTTTAAGAAATCAACTAAAGGTTTTGAGTTGTCTTTTGAAAAATCTGCTTTAAATTTCCTATTTAAATTCATAAGGACTTTGCTCAGGAGATCGGATCCTTCATGTGAATTTTGGTTGTAATTTAGCAATATTTAATTTAATTCATAAATAAATTTAAGGGAAGGGATATAAAGACAGGTAATTGATTGGGAAGATAGGAATCTAGGTCAAAATCTTTAAAAAGGGATTTAATCAGAAGATTTATATCACATAACCTCTAGCTTATACTAGCTCTTTTGTCATTGAATGGCAGTTTTGTAATGTATCTGCTGCTGCAATGTAGGTCTTCTTAATTATATTTTTTCTTCTATTTAAATTATTTAATGTAACATTAGTTAATGAATGTATACTTAATTTTTTTTATTTTTTATTTTCAATTGTTTAATTTTCTTTTTAGATAGAAAGTATATTTAAGTACTGTGATAAATAAAACTATTTGTTCATTGCTATTCCGATTCACTTAAAAAGTAGACTCACTGCAATATTGTTAATGATAATTATAATCTTTATGCACATAATTATATTATACTATGTACATTTAGTCTAACTGAAGTTAATTGAAACTTAAAGGATTTGCTTAAATTTCTTAAAACTAAAGCGATATATATGACACGATATTTTTGTTTTAAATGCAGACTTGAATCAGTTTTGAAACCTTCTTTCCCAAGAAAGCCAGCACAATTTATATGAAGAGGCACATATGTATTTTAACCCCCATAGAGATGTTCATTTAGCGTGCAAGCAATTGAAACCGACTCAATTTGAAATGCCCTTTATTTTTAACATTAAATATGTGTGAAGAGGGCGTTACGGCATGTCTCGGACACGCATACCTTCTGGTTTCGGAAGAAGGCAAGGGGCAATCCTCTCAGATAGAGAGAGAGAGAGATAGACCCTCTCGAACGAGAAAGAATAATACGTAAGGCTCCCTACACACCAAATGATTCCGTGTTTGTAGCGATCTTGCCAATTCACAGCGATTCTGAATGAACAGAGGTTTGCCTTCACACCGACACGGTTGAATCATTCTTCCATCAGTTGCTGTCGAACATGGATGCTGTTTTAAGACGATTCACGTTTCAAGATACTAATTTCAAAACTGTATCCTTTCATTTATTTACAAATTGAAATACATAAAAAATATAAATATGGTAGTATCAAGTGTAATTATAGTCTGAAAAGTAGTAACAAATAATAAATATGTATTGTAATTATATTATAATGCAATTACTTTTACAAATAATAAATCTAATGTTTTTAAAACGCATTTTAAATGTTGTTATATACTACAGCTTTTGTAGCATATAACAACTATTTTTTTGTATATGTAACTAAAAATGGTTTGCTAATACATTAATGAATTAAAAATTTTACATGCCATTTACATTTTGTTCGTTTCATACAACCAAATTTGAGATCTTTGTTGTGATAAAATGGAATCTCTCTTTTTAAAAAATTAAAATTATCGACAACATCGGTGTTTTATTCTATTTTAGCATTCTTATAAATATTTTTTTTTCTGTTCCAAAATTAAATAAATTCTTATCAAATTGATCTATGAAGCTATTTCAAACATCCTTCAGAACATTCCCCCCCCCCACACACAAATTTTGCTTTAAAGTATTAAAAAGTGATGAATAAGGTTTTCAAATTTCTAAAATTGAATACAATAATACATGCAAAATTAATTTTATTATTTGTGCAAGACTAGCAGGGATAAAATACAGCCTACACACTCGGCGACAAGAACTAGAGTTAGTTTGCATAATGAATTAAAATACTATGAATACTAAAAATATAAACGCCATCAATTGGCATAAAAACAAACTCATATGCTAACCCTAACTGAGGAATTCATTATCTTCAAACATTTGAAATCAGTTTCTTTAATAGAAACTTTATGTGAAAATTCACTAATAACATAAAAAAACAATAAAAATAAACACTATTTGTTTGAATTCGCTTTTTCTGTAAGAAATAGCTGACGGCGGCTGGTGTTTGAGTGAAGAAAATCCGACCTGCCGAATCACGCGTAAGTGAGAATGACGGCTGATTGAATCGGTTTCGGTTGCTGTGAATGCAGGAAGCGAATCTTTGCTTATTTGAGCGGGAAATTTCGAAGCCGAATCTTGGTCCATCAGACAAGTTTTATGGTGAATGAATCGGAATCGTTTGGTGTAAAGGGAGCCTAAGACTTCAGCCACAATGCAAAGAAACGCTGTTAATTGTTTCTGTCCCATTTGCCTTGTTAAGAAGAAACAGTTTTATCTGTGCTAATATTAATAATATTCATTGCTAAAGAGAAAACTTCGCATCAATATATCGTGTATGACTTAAGAACATGTGCTGTAAGAGTAATAAGCTTCTTCTGCAATTCGTATTGAATTGAATTTTAAAATACATACGTATATTAAGTCGGGACTCTGCGAATCCATTGATGGAACATAACAAATAGTCTGATAGAAAAAATAAGAAGGATTTTTAAAAATGGTCGAAAAATTGGCACTTGTTTAATCTCAATCCAATAAGCAGCACGGCAGAATAAAAAGCTAACAGGAATAAAACCATTTTAAGGTTTTTAATTAATATGTTTTAACTAATTGCGATATCGGAGTATAAATGGTCATAACATGCATTGTGCCTTCCATACGAAACGTGTATACAAAATTCAGTGCAATTGGCTTAAAACATCATCTTTAAAATTGAGTTTCAAGATTCCACCCGAACAAAGTACATTGCAAGTTTAATGAAAGCTTGTAAAATAGAAAGTGACTCATAATATATTGAAAATAGAAACATATCACAAGACAATTCAAAGTCACAAAACGTGTAACTATTTAGATATTTATACATTTATCTGTGTAACCCAGAACACTTTTGTTTTATTAGTCCTTAATCGCTTTCAAAAAGCAGAAATAAAATTCTTTTTAAAGGTGTTAATAAAATAAAAACTACAGCGCCTTCGTTAAATTTATTCTTAAAGCAAATTATATTACAAAAATTAAAAAAAAAAAAAACAGATATGCAGAGGAATTTCTTAACGAATTTTTCTTTCCACGATTTTCCTCAAACAAACCATTTTTCAAACCAAGGGCAGAATCCTGATGTGTATGGCCAAACGAACCCAAGATAAATTATTTGTATTTATCCCAGTTGAAGTACAACCTGTTGACAATCATTCTAACATTTTTGGAACTTTTTATCTAATGAGGTTGCCGATTGGTATTTTTACTTTGTAGACCTAGTACATTCCCTTGAACCTGGTATTACTTTTAGTGCGGCACCGTATAGGAGAGTACATCGCCGCAAGTAAATTTGACGCCCCGTTTCCTACCCCAGATTGAGGCATTGAGCCTGACGATGTGGATCTAGGTGAGTTCTTTCGAACAAGTCGAGAAAGAAATTTACTGGTTAGCAGTGAAAAATGAAGCAATCCCTACAAAATATCGCCGTTTTTAATTGATTTTCAAATGGTCGGTTATTTTCGAGACACCTAGTAGCTGTTCCAATGAGTTTGGGTGTTGCTTTTCTAACACCATAAATTAGGTTTTTAAAGAATTTTCATGTTTACGTGGATCTTACAAGTGTACAATTTTCGAAGAAAAATGCGGAATCTGTTTTTGCTTTTACTAGTATTCATGATGGAAATAGAAATAAAAAATAAATATCGTTTCGAATAAATAATGATTAAATGGAAAATAATTTTCATCTCACTCCTCTTGGTGAAATGAAATCAAACAAGCAAATTAGAAGTGCAAAAAGTCGGTTGACGGCCAGATATATGCGGTCTGGGAGTTTCCTCTGATGAATGCTCCGGGCGAGAATCTTGTTTTCTGCTTGTCAGATATTATGGCTGATCTATCTAGCCACCAACCGTCAACATGCTTCTGTATGCATGGAAGTATATATACATCGAAAATTCGTAGGTTTAAAAGTGGTACTTATATCTTGTTTTGTTTTGTTGTTACTCGTTTTGTAAGACTTGATTGAACCATGAAATTTTTATGTACTCCAAAATATCCAAGTATTCGGTAAGGGTGCTTGGTAGTATTGATTTAATTTTAGACTGTTTATTGCACAGAGTGAAAGATGTGACATTGACATATATTTTCGCACAATAAATACATTTCTATTTCTTTTTTTTTTAAATGTATGTTTTGATTCTTGGGTCATTTTTGAGACTTTAAGTAGCCGTTTCATTGAATTTGACACCTTTTCTTTCCATATATACCATTAGCAAGGTTTTTAAGTACTTTTGATGTTTACAAAATTATTACAAATGTAAGATTTTAAGAGAATAAAACAGGCGGTCAAGCTGGTTCTTTCATTAACATTTCAAAGCAATTTTGCTTTAGTAGTAATTAAAAAGCGATAAGAAAATTAAAAAACTGTTTGTGCTTATGACTCACATGGTAGAAGTTACAACTTCAAATTTTGTAATTTTATTTAAAGGATTAGTTCGGTGAATAAAAAGGGGGATTGTGTGTGTGTGATACGTTGTGGTAAAAGGTGTAATGTTGTTGTAGCTTCACCAACAGATGTATTTTCTAAAACAGCACGTTTATTTACTACGAATATAAAAAAATTTAAACGAAAGACCACACAGGTAAATTTCAAAATTGCTACCGACTTATAGCGCCAGTGCCGCGAAGCTCTATCTCTATTTTACAAATAAAAAACACATTCTTTTCAGAGGGGTACACAGTGCGCCTCCTGGTGAAGGGTGGAAACACTACAGGGATATTAGTTTTGTCCTATAAAATTGTTTATTTACATGTCTGTAATCATAAAGTAATATTTTTTGTTCGGAATATACAGTTGTATATTTGAATTAATTGTATGCAAAAAAGAAACAATAGCTTTTA
Source organism: Trichonephila inaurata madagascariensis (assembly GCA_019973955.1). Taxonomy (NCBI): domain Eukaryota; kingdom Metazoa; phylum Arthropoda; class Arachnida; order Araneae; family Nephilidae; genus Trichonephila; species Trichonephila inaurata. The sequence goes on along the minus strand of BMAV01024442.1, from coordinate 3,652 downwards.
TGGTAGTGAAATAGATTATAAATACTTTAGATTCAAAATTTTGTTTAAATATGTATAAACAAAACATCGTCAAGCGTATTTCCGTAATTTGGTGCTTTCATTTGGTTTATTTGACATAATTAAATTGAATTTTGATTTAAGAAATCAACTAAAGGGTTTGAGTTGTCTTTTGAAAAATCTGCTTTAAATTTCCTATTTAAATTCATAGGACTTTTCCGGAGATGGGATCCTTCATGTGAATTTTGTTGAAATTTTAGCAATATTTAATTTAATTCATAAATAAATTTAAGGGGAAAGGGGTATAAAGACAGGATTGATTGGGAAGATAGGAAACTAGGTCAAAATCTTTAAAAAGAGATTTAATCAGAAGATTTATATCACATAACCTCTAGCTTATACAAGCTCTTTTGTCATTGAATGGCAGTTTTGTAATGTATCTGCTGCTGCTGTAATGTAGGTCTTCTTAATTATATTTTTTCTTCTATTTAAATTATTTAATGTAACACATTAGTTAATGAATGTATACTTAATTTTTTAATTTTTATTTTCAATTGTTTAATTTTCTCCTTTTAGATAGAAAGTATATTTAAGTACTGTGATAAATAAAACTATTTGTTCATTGCTATTCCGATTTACTTAAAAAGTAGACTCACTGCAATATTGTTAATGATAATTATAATCTTTATGCACATAATTATATTATACTATGTACATTTAGTCTAACTGAAGTTAATTGAAATTTAAAGGATTTGCTTAAAATTACTTAAAACTAAAGCGATATATATAACACGATATTTTTGTTTTAAATGTAGACTTGAATCAGTTTTGAAACCTTCTTTCCCAAGAAAGCCAGCACAATTTATATGAAGAAGCACATATGTAATTTATCCCCGAAAGATACATTCATTTACCGTGCAAGCAATTGAAACCGACTCAATTTGAAATGCTCTTTATTTTTAACATTAAATATGTGTGAAGAGGGCGTTACGGCATGTCTCGGACACGCATACCTTCTGGTTTCGGAAGAAGGCAAGGGGCAATCCTCTCAGATAGAGAGATATATATAGCGAGATAAACCCACCCGACCGAGAAAGAATAATACGTAAGACTTCAGTCACAAGGCAAAGAAACACGGTTAATTGTTTCGGTTCCATTTTACTTGTTATTGTTATGAATAAACAGTTTTATCTTAGTTAGTTATTAGTAATCTCTAGATATAAACACCATCAACATACCATGTATGACTTAAAAACATGTGCTGTAAGAGTAATAAACTTCTTCTGCAATTCGTATTCAATTGAATTTTAAAATACATACGTATATTAAGTCGGGACACTGCGAATCCTTTCATGGAACATAACAAATAGTTTGATAGAAAGAATAAGAAGGCTTTTTAAAAATGGTCGAAAACTTGGAACTTGTTTAATCTCAATTCAATAAGCTGCAATGCAAAATAAAAAGCTGACAGGAATAAAACCATTTTAAGGTTTTTAATTAGTATCTTTTAACTAATTGCGACATCGGAGTATAAATGGTCATAACATGCATTGTGCCTTCCATACGAAACGTGTATACAAAATTCAGGTCAATTGGCTTAAAACATCATCTTTAAAATTGAGTTTCAAGATTCCACCCGAACAAAGTACATTGCAAGTTTAATGAAAGCTTGTAAAATAGAAAGTGACTCATAATATATTGAAAATAGAAACATATCACAAGACAATTCAAAGTCACAAAACGTGTAACTATTTAGATATTTATACATTTATCTGTGTAACCCAGAACACTTTTTGTTTTATTAGTCCTTAATCGCTTTCAAAAAGCAGAAATAAAATTCTTTTTAAAGGTGTTAATAAAATAAAAAACTACAGCGCTCTCGTTAAATTTATTCTTAAAGCAAATTATATTCACAAAAATTAAAAAAAAAACAGATATGCAGAGGAATTTCTTAACGAATTTTTCTTTCCACGATTTTCCTCAAACAAACCATTTTTCAAACCAAGGGCAGAATCCTGACGTGTATGGCCAAACGAACCCAAGGTAAATTATTTGTATTTATCCCAGTTAGAAGTACAATCTGTTGACAATCATTCTAACATTTTTGGAACTTTTTTATCTAATGAGGTTGCCGATTGGTATTTTTACTTTTGTAGACCTAGTACATTCCCTTGAACCTGGTATTACTTTTTAGTGCGGCACCATATAGGAGATACCAATCGCCGCAAGTAAATTTGACGCCCCGTTTCCTACCCCAGAGTGAGGCACTGAGCTCTGACGATGTGGATCTAGGTGAGTTCTTTCGGAACAAGGCGAGAAAGAAATTTACTGGTTAGCAGTGCAAAATGAAGCAATCCCTACAAAATATCGCCTTTTTAATTGATTTTTCAAATGGTCGGTTATTTTCGAGACACCTAGTAGCTGTTCCAATGAGTTTGGGTGTTGCTTTTTCTAACACCATAAATTAGGTTTTTTAAAGAATTTTCATGTTTACGTGGATCTTACAAGTGTACAATTTTCGAAGAAAAATGCGCGGAATCTGTTTTTGCTTTAGTAGTATTCATGATGGAAATAGAAATAAAAAATAAATATCGTTTCGAATAAATAATGATTAAATGGAAAATAATTTTCATCTCACTCCTCTTGGTGAAATGAAATCAAACAAGCAAATTAGAAATGCAAAAAGTCGGTTGACGGCCAGATATTTCCTGGTCTGGGAGTTTCCTTGATGAATGTCTGGGCGAGAATCTTGTATTCTGTTTGTCAGATATTATGGCTGGATCTATCTAGCCACCAACCGTCAACATGCTTTCGTACGCATGGAAGTATATATACATCGAAAATTCGTTAGGTTTAAAAAAGTGGTACTTATATCTTGTTTGTTTTGTTGTTACTCGTTTTGTAAAACTTCAGTGATCCATGAAGTTTTTATGTACTCCAAAATATCCAGGTATTCGGTAAGGGTGCTTGGTAGTATTGATTTAATTTTAGACTGTTTATTTCACAGAGTGAAATATTGTGCACATTGACACATATTTTCGCACAAACAATACATTTGTATTTCGTTCTGTTTTTTTAATGTATGGTTTGATTCATGGGTCATTTTTGGGACTTCTAGTAGCAGTTTTATTGAACTTGACACCATTTCTTCCCATTTATACCATTAGGAAGGTTTTTAAGGACTTTGGAAATTTACAAAATTATTACAAATGAAAAATTTTAAGAGAATAAAACAGGCGGCCAAGCTGGTTCTTTCATTAACATTTCAAAGTATTTTTGCATTAGTAGTAATTAAGAAGCGATAAGAAAATTAAAAAAAAATGTTTGTGCTCATGACCACACGATAGAAATTATAACTTCAAACTTTGTAATTTTATTTAAGGGGTTAATTCGGTGATTGAGAAAAAAAAAGGGATTGTGTGATACGTTGTGGTAAAAGGTGAAATGTTGTAGCTTTGCCAACAGACGTATTTTCAAAAACAGCACGTTTATTTACTATGAATATGAACAATTTAAAATCGAAGGACCCAAGCAGGTAATATTTCAAAATGGCCACCGACCTATCGCGCCGGAACCGAGAAGCTATCTCTCTTATACACGTAAAGAACACAAGCTATATATGACACGATATTTTTGTTTTAAATGTAGATGTGAA
>BMAV01024440.1:0-23024 GCA_019973955.1 Trichonephila inaurata madagascariensis | reverse complement strand
AAATTTTCCCTTTTAATTTGATACCGGAAAAATTTTTTTTCCGAGAAATTTCGCTATTTTTCACTAACGTTATTGTGCTGAAGAAGAGTTGCAAAGGAAAATTCACAAAATAAATTTTCAACTTTATGTTTTGTCATATCACCCTAAACAAAGTTAATGCTTTTTAAATTTATGGAAGACAAATAACGTTTTTTTTGTACACTATATTTTCGAAAAGCAAAATAAATTCACAGAAAAAATGAGATAGCAAGGGAAAATATAGATTGTTTCAAGTCTAGTTCCTTGCATTCTGCATTTTTTGGAATTTACCTTTTTGAGATTCTTTTTTCTTCTTGTGGACGAAATATTATATCAAAAATTGGCGTAACTTTTGAATTGGATTGCAGTGATAACTGTAAAAGGGGTTAAAAATTATTAAATTGTGGTACTGGTATTGTATGAATATTTCAATACGAAATGTAAGCAATTATCTCATGATAAATTCAAGAATTTTCGGTTGAAGCATCTATTGCATTTGGTGTTAGTTTTATTGTGATTGTTTGAATCTATCATATTTATTATAATGCGTATGTATTTAGTTTAACGCGGTATTATTAAACATAAAATTTTTAGTAGATACATATAAAATATTATTTGATTACAAATTACCATTCTGTAATGTTAAAATGCACATTCACTTTCTTCTTTGAAATGATTTGTTTGCTGTTCAGAGGTAAATTAAAACTAGGCAACTTTAGAATCAATATACAGTAGAACGTCGTTCATCGGAATCAAAATTGGGATCGGACACCGTTCGGATAATCGAAAACCGAATGCGATCCATACAGTATATGAAACCGGATACTATACGAATATTGAAAATCATCACATGTAGGAAACGTGCTTGAAGAAAAAGCAACATAGGTGCAAAATGTCACAATTTTACCTTTATTGGGGAAAATAATCACTTATTTTTTGCTGTATCATTGTACTCCTTCGTTTCTTCGCTGCATGGTCGCTGATTCTATTGGGCAGCAGTAGTTGAGTAGGACAGCACTCTAATTGTTGTTAGTACCACTCCACACCTGTCTCCAACGCAGAAAGACGCTTCAGCATTTGTTGGACCCTTGCTACTTTCGTTGTTGTTGCTGTTGTCCTCGTCTTCATCCGCTTTATCGTCGACAGGGTCGGATTCTTCTTGCACGAAGTCACAATCTCGTCATCATTTAGCATTTAAAATCCACAGTCTTCTGCATTGCATGCCATTCAGGTTTCTACATCTTCTTTATTGCATTCTTGAAATCCTGGGATCAATTGGTCACACAATGTCGGTCATCTCCACTTTCTCCCTTCGCGAAAAGTTAAATCTTTCAAGTTTTGTCTCAATGTTCAAGACGTTGAGCTTCCGTTTTGAATTCGAAGCCATAGCAGCTCACAACTTAACAAAAGAGCACGTATACTTCCCCTCACTTGGAAACCAACTGACCTAATATTCCGCTCAGATGTTTACCAAATCACACACCTGAAATTCCCAAAATATACCTGACCTTGGGTTTTCCCGTCACTTTTGGCCTCACGCGAAACAGCTGTTCAGCATTGCACTGTTCGAAAACATATTCATATACAGTAAATGTAAATGACAAAAAAAAAACTGGTCCGGATATTTGACGCTCCGGATAATAAACATTCTGATAAACGACGTTCTACTGTATTAAGATATAATATTTTTGAAAAATAATGCATTTTTTAAAGTGTATTTGTATAAAGCATATATAGAGATAAGATTTTATTTATTAATAAATAATTAAATTTTGAATGATACTTTTAACTCCTTCAACTTCTTTTATATAAACCTATAAAACTCCTTCTCACTTTTACATTAACTATTTACCTACCGCATTATGATTTACTGCAATTTTTTTCGTGTAAATTTTTTTTTTGAATCACTACATTGAAAATTAAGGGATGTACATAAAAAAAATACTCAACTTTTTGAGTAATTTAATCTGTTAGAGCTAACTACTTAAATTGTGTACTTTCAAGTACCGTCAGTACACGGAATTTTAAAATATTCTCATAATACAAAATCAACGTATGATTTTTTTTGTTATGAACTTTTCACTCATAAAAATGCTGAATAAACAGAGAACACTAATATTTTATAGAGCAAAATATTTATTTTTAAAAATTATAAAATTTAAAAAATTTATTTACTTTTTTACACATAAATGCAGATTTTACTTAATTTTGATGATATTCAAAGGAACAGTTTTTTTTTTCATTACACATTGTGCATTTTGAGTGAGTTTTCGATTGAATGTTTTTTAAAGCACTGCATCTTGCGATGGGAAATACAGTATTTTTTGAACACGGACTTAAGCACCTTGAGTCTTGTTCAATCTCCTGATCATCTTCTTAAGAATCTAACGAAAATTCCAGCAGATTTGCTGGGACTTCTTCATCTGAAGAATCATCTGCTATCTCACCACTGCTTTCGGATGGTAGATTCTGCAATAAATCCAAAGCCTCTTGAAGACTGAACTTCTTTTTTCCAACATTCTAAGAAAAGGGAAAAAAATAATAATAGCACCTTGAAAGAAACCTCCTATTATTGTTAAATCTCAGATACACATAAAGAAATTAACATGTTGCTAGTTTTTGAATAAAGAATAGATGTTTCATTTAACTGTGTGGTAAAAATCCAAGCTCAGATTCTAAGTTCAAAATTGTTTGAAAACGTTAAAAAAATTATAAAAAAGCAAAATAAAGAAGTTAAACTAAAAAGAAATGTCAAGAAAGCACAAATCTATTGCACTATCGTAATGACGCTACAACACAACAAAAAACAATAATCGGACAAAAAAAACTCTAAGTTCCTGCTCTGTAACATCTAGTGTATTATCCTTACTTATAAGTCCCATAATTATTCAATAGTAAAATTATATACACTACTCACTTAAAATAAACACTGTTCATTTAAAATAAATAGTCAAATCGCTTCTCTCTCTAAGGCCTTATTTGACATACAAAAAAAGGGCATTTTCCTCTTTTAACATTAACTACTTTTTCGGAACAAAAATGACAATCTCCGCCATCCGATCAAAATGTCAGCTGAAAACTCAACTACTGTTTTAAAACTGTTCCTCTTCCCCGCCAAAATACTCATCATAGAACCTGTGCTGCAATGTATTCTAGAAGAGTGGCATTAAAAGAGTGTTCCTGCTAAATATCGTCAGAATATTCGTAAAAATAGTTATTCTATACAATTTTAAAGTAAGTGATACGTATAAGTACCTCCAGTAGGTAAAGGGTTTCCTTATAATGCTAGAAAATACATGGCATTTAATTACTTACACTTTTACTTGAAGTAAGTTGCGACGGATCTGTTCGCGATCCTTCAACTAATCCTCTTGGGAAATCTTTGGGCTATCAATTAGCGTTATCCACAACCAAACCTTCGGAAGAAGAAAATCATGATATGTATATATATAAATGAAGTTACTATATATAGTCAAGTTTTCTAGGTAGAATAGAGAGTAGGAGATGAGATAAACCCAAAATCTGGTGAGATTGTCACTGACAGGTATCATATTTGAATTATTGTGATCAAAGGCTTATTAGGAGGAAACTTTAAAGAGACGATTGTTCAATGAGATTAAATTGATATTAGATTAAATCGGATGATAGATTAGATTCTATATAAAGTAAGGATCGAGTTTGATAGTTTCCTAATCTTTCGTGTAATACCGTCATTATTCCACTTTAACGGTTAGCACCGAGACATTATCTTATTGTTATTAATTGAATTTGTGTCGTTTTATTGTGTGCTCAATAAATAGATTGATTGGATCATGGCGAGTTTTTCTTTTCTACCTCCCAAATATCTAGGAGCTCAAGAGACCTATCTCAGCCTAACCATTTGAAGTATTGCCGGCTTATATATCTGACTCACTCAACCAATGCGTTATGTGCCTCGGTCGTATATACCCATCCTTCAGAAATACGGTTCTTTTCTTTGCGATGCTATCAGTAAAACTATTCCTAAGGATTTGAAATATAATAAAATGACATTGACAGTGTTTGCGAAGGATTTACTTATTTCAAAGAAAAATTTGTTTATTTCTGCTTTTTCTCTCCCTCCCCCCGATACACCACACACGATACACAAATCACGTTTTTAATCGATTGTTAAGAGATTAATATTGATATGAACTACATTAAAAAAGGCAAAAATAATTTTAAAACATGTGGAAACCATTTTGATATTTTAAATTTCATATCTTTTCTGATAGAATTTGATGATTTGTCAATATATTTTTCTTTTTCAATTCCTACTTTTAGCTTGCAATTTCTATATATTTATTTATTTGTTTATTTATCTTGGTGGAATTTTCAATCGTTAATAAAATACATTTTAAAGCGCTCAATTGAGCTGAAACTTTATATACATGATTATTTTGGATGACAATACAATAATTTAAATATAATTAATAAAAATTAATTGATTAAAACTAATTATTTAAACAGTTACAAATACAGCCACGTTGGCATCATTTCTGGCAACTTACCGACCCTTTTGGCGACTTGTGTCAAAACTTCAAAATGTTTTTTCTCTCACGTTTTAAAGCATTCAGTTGAACTGAAATTTTTTTACACTATTGTTTTGGATGACAATACGATACGTTAATGATAATGAATAAAAATTAATTACCACTTCAAATTGTGATTCTGTCATATGCATATACATATTTTTATTAATCGTAACTATTTAAAAAATGAACTAAAATAAAATTTTACTTTGTTGATCTAAGTAGGAATTGACTTTTTTTTTATATTACTTGTTATTATATAACGTGATCAAAATCTTTTGAACTTATTTTCTTTCGAAAATAAAGTTAGCTCTTCACAAAGTCTTTACTTATTTTATTTATTCTCGAACTTTTTCTCAAAATTTTATTCAAGTTTTTGTAAAAGTCTTGCTGTTACAGATCCTGAATGTTGGACCATAAGAGCTCGCGTGAGGAGAGGCACTTATTCTGCACTGTAGGAACATTTGCTTACAGTACATGACATAGAGCGGTAACTTGCTGTAGGAAGCTTTTTTTGTTCAAAACTGACATTTTTTTTTTTGAAGGAAAACAATTATTCAATATAAAATTTGTTAAGGGATCCGATATACGTTCGGAACTGTGATTTTAAAAAAGCGCATAAATGGATAATTTTCATGATATTTAGTGTCACTTAGATTAGAATAGATGTATAAAATTGTTTTAAAGACATTTTGACAAAAAAATTTATTTAAATACAATATTTCGGCAAAAAAATTAATTTAGAACAATCTTTTATATCAAAATGTTCTCCTTTTGCGAAAAATGCTTCTATTATAATAATATTTTGCCTGTATATAACTCAGACCTCTGTACAGAGGCTCAACTATGATTTTTGAAAAATTCACATTATTTTCAGAGTTACAACCCATTGAAATAATTATCGGCATTTTTTAAAAAAATTTCTTCCTTTTGTTGTCGTAAAACATGTATAAACCCACTTCTAAATTATATATTTCAAAAATTCTAGTTGAGCCTCTGTACAGAGGTCTGAGCTATATACAGGCAAACTATTATTATAATAGAAGCATTTTTCACAAAAGGAGAATATTTTGAAAATGGATCATTCTATGTTCATTTTTTGTCAAAATATTGTGCTTAAATAATTTTTTACTTTAATACTATTCTTAAAACAATTTTGTATACAATTTCCAATCTGAGTGACACTAAATATCATAAATAGTATCCATTTATACGCTTTTGAAGTCACCGCTCCTAACGTAGTCGGATACCTTAAGTGGTATCTTAATTTTATTCTGTAATTTTAGAATTGAATTGAGTGTATGTCTTTAATTAGTTCGGAGTTTTGTTGTTATTTGAAAGATTAAATTTATTTTTGAATTTAAAGCTTAAAAAATGATAATTTGGAAGAAAAATCAATACTTACGTACTATTGCAACAATGCCAAGGTTTAAGATAACTATTTATCGCAAGTTGGCAACCCCAATTTCTCATGTCATACGTGCTAAACTGGCAGCCATGCACTTCGTTTCAAGTAATTTCACCAATGCAGTTGCGATAACACAGAAAAATCGAGTCGAAAATTAAAATGATGTTATTTACTCGAATTCATTGCTATGCCTTCAAGTTCATGAGATGTGAGATTCAAGAACATTATATGATTTCTAAAATGCTGTTAGAAATGTTTATTTAAAAAATGCTAAACATTACATAAAATTTTGCTTTTCATTTCTTTTCTTCTCTTTAACTTTTACAGAAAATAAATAAAGTATTTAAAAATATTGAAATTCTTAAATCTATCTACAGCACCCACAAACTTGGAGCTCGCTCAACTTTAGGATTGAAAATCCCTTAAGGTTTGACAAATTCTGAAACAATTGCTATGTTGACAGATTGAATGTAGCTCTTTTTTCAATTTTTAAAATTAAAATACAATGAAAACTTTATTAAGTACATTATAACTGTATTATGTTATTGTATTATATTTGAACGTATTTTAAGTTCATTTTATGACGGTTACATAAAAGGGAAATTTTAAAAGAAATATGACATTTTTGGCATATATATGTGACAAGATGTTATCGTATATTTATATATATATAAATTGAATACAATTTTACAGAGAAATAAAAATTGGAAATTATTGGAATCATAGAGCACCAAAGTCCATTTCAAAATATCAATAGCGAATATAATACTAAAAATACCAACGTTTTAAAATAAGATTAAAAATTTATAAGTTTAAGGTTTTATAAATTAGCCAAGTGCAGCCTCAGACTTAGGATCGATAAGTGCGCTTAAAAATAGGGGTTATAAAGGTATATATATATATATCATAATAAAATAATTATAAACATAGTGAGATATCCTACTAAAAAAGAATGGGAAATTAATGAAATTGATAATCAAGAACAATAAACCAAAATATAAATAGGTATATATATATATTTTTTAAAGTCAATTGACCAAAGTGGAGCACTATTATGTTTTCAGAAGCTGTCATTGACTTAGGGTGGTGAAGCAGGGTTAAGATTGTGTTTATCAATCCCAACCTTCCTCTTCAGCAGAAAATTTCCACATAGCAGTGCAAGAAAAATTGTAGGAAAAAAAACCAATATTAAAAATGACTTATACCTAATTTTTGCACTTGAAAGCTTATATTACACTAACAAATAATTAAACAAAAAGGAATAACTATTGTGAAATTGTTCAAAGCTACAAAATGATACATTCAATAATACAACTTAAATTCCATAGTTTACAAAAAAACCCAACTTTTTCCTCCTGCCAGAAAAAAAGAATTACGTATTAACCGCATGAACACACATACACACATCATGAAACCCATGATCTATGATGTGTGGGACTATTATATCATTAACTTTAACTATTGTCGCCATCTGTGTGACGAATTTGTAATTAAAAGTCAATAAATCATTGTTTCTATTTATATATACATGTGCATCAAAGATACCATTATGCATATATGTATATAATGACATCTTTATGGTGCAATAAAAGGTTCTGACTAAAACTGACAGATGAAATTTTAACATTGTAAAAAATTTTTTTTTTTGGAACTTTAAAAACCCAAAAAACTACGCCTCACTTTTTTTCGGTAATATTTTGGATCTCGAGTTATTTATCCGATTTCTTCTTTATCCAAAGCATCGGGTGACGTACGGTATTGACCCTGTCCCTCCCTCCTGGGGAAAAGGAAAGATGACCTCGGGGGAAATTCAGGTGAAAAATTTGAGATCTTTTTACCTTCATAAATTCAAAAACTTTTTATTTTATATCTGGGAATGTGATTTGATTCCCCAGAATATTTTTCCCGTTAAAAAAATGAACCATTTTCTACCAGCATTGCCACGCTGAAAATATGAAAGGAATGTATCTGGAACAAATTTTGAAGCCTAAGCGATACCTTACCAACCTAAACAAAGTTAACGCGTTTTTTATAGGGAGAAAAAGTATTTTTTTTGGGTTTTTATTTTTTCATATTTCTTTTTTATAAAAAAATAATGTTTGACGCCGGGATCGGATATTTATGGGGGATAAAGTGTTATATTTTTGTGTATTTTTTCGTATTTATGTTTCGAAAGAATTTCTGTTTTTCATGGTAAAAGGAGATATGATGTTATAAACGTTGGACGAGAGTTTATTTTGGGATTCTATTTTTTTCAAGGGGAAAGTACACACTCAAGCATAAATCAAATGTTGCTAAAGTACGGTGTAATATTTTAATTTTTTAAAATGCGAGCATTTATTTTTTTTTCGTCATGTAAATCATGTATTTTTATACCTATGGGGTTTCCTGAAAGTTTTTTTTTTGACAAGAGAAAAAATCTTTTTAAACTTATATTAAGATTTAAAAAAATTGCATTGTAGGGATTTGATTTTACAATGGATGTAATACAGACAAATATATCGTATATTTTGTCTTGTGTGCGTGTGAAAGAATTCTTATTGCAAATTGTATGTCAGAAATGCGTCGGATGGGTTTAAATAATTAATATTTTCTACAATGAATTAATGACTGTTTATTGTTAATATTTTGTTAACACCTTATATCATTTTAAAAAAGGCTTAAAAATCACTTTGTATTACTAAGAAAATGCATGATATAAAAAATTATTTCAAAGTTTTGTTCCGTCTGGCGCATTTAAACCCAAAATTGTCTTTTTGCGCCATAAAACCCCCAACCTACCAGTAGTTTTATCTCAGAAACACACAAAAGTAGGAGAAAATAAATAGGGAAAATAGGAGAAAAATAACAACCCGGAATTTTAAAATTGTAGTAAAAAAAATTTTTTGCAATTTTATACAATAAAATCTACTTACACGTTTTTTTTCTGCAGAAAAAAAAAAAAATTTTTTAAAAAAATTGTGTATTTTTGCTTATTACCACATGATAAAAATTGAAAACTTTTTGATTTTTTTTGGGATAAGAGAATTTAATTGTTCGGATGTACTAAGTTTTTTTTTCCCAGACTTTTTTCACATGCGGGCGTTGGTAGTTCTTTTTTGCCCATTCACCCCGGATTGGTTAAAATTTCACCCAATTTTCTGAAAAGGGAAAATGTTTAAATTTTTGGGCACTTATATATTTTTTTGAGTGTTTTCGTTTTAAATTCAATTAGTTAAATTAAAAATATTTATTGAAAAAAATACTTATGTAGATTATTTTTATAAAATAATATTTCCGTTTATATAACACTTATGTACTATCACAAAATGCCAACTTAAAAAAAAAATCCCAAGTTGACAATCCTGATTTTTTGGCGTCGTACGCGCGGGTTCAAAAACCCTTGTTTCCCTTTTCCCAAACGTCCCCCGATACCTTTTGGATGATACATAAGTACCATTTATGTGTTGTTGCTTATGCCACCGTCTGACGTAGTCAGATCGGGGCCCAAAATTCATCGGAAAGGGCTAAAGACGCCTGTCGTTGACCTTGGCCTTGAGAAATAAATACAAAGTAAGGCTGGGAAAAACTTATGCCTTGAGAGCCTTTTTTATTTTTTTTTAAAAATTTCAAACAAAAAAAAAGGGAGGGTTCGTACTCTTTCACAGTTAATATTTTTTATTTTCTAATTTTTTAGGCTGTAATCACTAATAAAAAACCCAAAAATTGGCAACTTTTCCTTTTAAATAAATATAAGGTCTTATAAATAATTTTAAAAAAAAATGATTTTTTGGGGAAATTTTTTAATTTGGGAAATTTTGAAAATTTTATCTGCATCGGTTTTATTTTCCCAAAAGTAGTTGATGTTTTTTTTTTTAAACAGAAAAATTAAATTTTAGTATAAATGATAAAAAATTTCGGGTTTCCCCAAACTGAAATTAAAATGTTTTAACTTTACTAAGCTGAGCAGAATTTTATGATCTGTTATTAAAGCTTTTATCATATCAAGTGAAACAAATATGATTTTTTTTTTTAATGAAGCTTTATAATTTAAAAAACGTTTTTTAGAGAAACTTAAAATTTGTAATTCGCATAGATTATTCCGTATATTTTTCAGAACATAAATTTATGTTTTTTTAGACCATCCACCCCAAAAATATTTTTCCCTTGTCTTCTAAACCGTTACATGTCCCAGAAAATATAATCATCTTAAACAGCATCCCTCTTCATAAAACTTAAACCGTAAAACCAAAACAAAATAAAAATCAAAATTTGTAATAAATCAGTGAAGAAACCCTTTTTTTCCATCTATTTACGTTTCCCAAAAATGAATATAACCCAAAAAATACTTACTGTAATTCCCACCCAACAAAATCGAAAAAATGAACCGTATTTTAAATCAGGACCCAAATTTAGCGTTTACGATATGATGCCACCACCCCTTTCCCAAAAATTTTTAAAAAGGTCAGAGCCGAATTAAAAGGAAAACCATTTTGGAAAACTTTTTAAAGAGCCCCAAAAACCCACAAAGGTTTTTTGGTGCTTAAGACGGAGTCGTAAAGCCTCCCCCCAAAACCCAAAAGAAAACAAAACCACTTTTCCTTTTTACGAGGAAAGCGTGGTCATTCCAAAACTCTTTTTGGGGGATGGAGTAAATTGTTTAGCAAATGTAGAGCGATGCCAAGATCCCAATGCCTTTCATTTTTCCCGGGGTGATATTCCGATTAGCTTTTCCGAATCATTTTAGGAATTTAAACGCCTTTATTCTTCCCGGGGTAAATAAAGATTCCTTGGATTTGTTCTACATATACTTATTAAACAAACGTAATTTTAAAATTTAAAATTTTTATCTTTTTTAAGTTAATCCCCCAAATAATAAAAAATTTGGGTAGCTAATTCAAACGAAGTATAAAGCCCAAAATGTTTTTTTCCCCGATATGTTGTTAAAGGCCCCCCGCCTGGGGCCAACCCCTTCATCAACTCGACCTAAATCTGTTTAAAGGGAAAGATTGAAACCCAAGCTTCTGAAGGGGAAAAATCCAATTTATTATTCCAAATATAAAATCAAATAAATCAACCATAGAGGGAAAAATTTTGAGTGATATAACGTAGCTAAAAAAACTTATTGAATAAGGCAAGGAAATCCTTAAACATTTAAATTTACTCAAAGTTTTCCTAAGAATCCTAACTTCCTTAATTTATTTCAAAAATAAAGCCCGTCCTATAATCACCCCCCTAAATTCCGATCCTTACCGTAACAGCACTGCGTTCAGAACTCAGCTTCCTTTTCCCCCTTCTCCCCCCCGATTACTTTAACTTCCCCTTTAAAATAATACTATCTAATCTTACAAGGGTTTTTTTTGAGAGGGGGGTGGCTGAAAAAACTCAATTGTTGGCCCCAAAAAATTCCCCCAAAAAGGGTTAATAGAAAATTCCTAAAGGCCCCCTCACAATGTGTGGAAAAATTAAGAATTAATATATGTAATCTTTTTACTAATAAAAAAATTGGTTCTTGGTATTTACCATCGACCGTTTTTTCAAACAAAAAAAGTCGCCAAGGAACCCCCCATTTTTTAAACATTAAATGGAAAAAAAATTCCGCGTATGTTTTGGGAAAAAACCATCAATTTTTTGAACAACCTGGGAAGAATTATGGAGTCAGCAGTTGGGGAAAAAAAGTGCACTCTGTCTAATCTATCATAGGAGAGGCCTGTAATGCCAATGCCAAAAAACTGATTCAAATTTACTCGTCTTCGCATTGGTCATACTCCTTTTAAAACAGGCATTTGTTTGGAAAAACGTTTCCCGAATTTCGGGGTCTTGTACACTGTGCTTTACATTTTTAGTAGATTTTTTCCCGTTTCTAAACCCTCATCGCATCAACCCTTTTTTTATACACCCGTTTTTAAATTTGTCTAAATTGGGGAAAAAAAACTGTTTTCCTTTTTTTTAAAAAAAATTGGTTTTTATTTTTAATTTGATTTTTAATTTTTTAAAATTTTCTTTTTAAATTTATATGTGGGTGTGCATGCATGCATATTATAGGTTTATGGAAATTTTTAATTTTTTTGGGGTGGTTTTTTTTAAATTTTAAAAATTATTTTAACTAGTTTTTAAAGGAAATTTTAAACGGGAAAAAGGTCCGTGCCTAAAACCCAATTTAATCATTACAACCCTTTAGCTTTTAAAAATTTTTAAGGGGTTAGGTTTTTGGATAATTAAAAAGGTTAAAGTTTTTTTTTGGGTTTTTCAACCCAAAGGGGGTATTTTTTCCTTTAAAATTTTTTAAAAATTTTTTTTCCTTTTTTTTTGTTTAAAAATTGGGTTTTAAGGAAATTCAAACTTCCCCCTAAGTTTTTAAAAAAATTTAAAAAAAGGTTCCCCAAGGGGGGGCCCTTTCCCAAAATTTTAAAAATATTTTTCAAGATTCCGTTAAATTTTAAAAATTTTTTTTAAAATTTTTGGGTTCCAATTCCTTTTTCCTTAAAAATTTTTAAATTTTTTAATCCCCCCTTTTTCAAATTCTTTTTTTTCCCTTTTTTTTAATTGTTTCGTTTTTTGGATATTTTTCTTTCTTTTTGGGTTTTAAAAATTTTATTTAAAAGAATGATTTTTTTTCCTTTTTAAAATTTCAATCCAAAGGGAAAATTTTTTTTAAAAAAGGGGGAAAAAAAATTTTTTTTAATGGTTGCGCCGTTTAAAAAACATAAAAATTTCAGTAACCTTCGTTTTTTAAAAACGGGAAAAATTTTTTAAATTTTTTCTTTAAAAAAATTTTTTACAATTTAAAATTTTTTTGCGGGGATTTTTTTTCTTGGAAAAAATTTTTATTTTTTTTAAAAAAAAAATTTTAAAAATTTCTTTTAAAATTTTCCTTTGGAAAAATTTTCAGAGGGGTAAATATTTTTTTGGGGTAAAAAATTTCTTTAAACTTTTTTGTAAAAAACCCGAAATTTTTCTTGATTTTACAATTTAAAAATAGCAAGGTTTGGTTTTTGTAGATTTTTTTCCCAAAAAAAAAACAAACTTTTTTTAAAAAAATTTTAAAAAGTAGAAAAAAGTTTTTTTAAGTAATTTTTCCGTTTCATATAACTAAAAAGTTTAAGGATTTTAAAAAAAATTCCCTTTTTTAAAAATTTAAAAAGAAAAAACAATTTATTTTTTTGGCTAAAATTTAAATTTTAAAAAATTTTTATTAAAAATTTTTAAAAATTTTTTTTTTTCAAAAATTAAAAATTAAATTTTAAAATTTTTTCCCAAAAATTAAAATTTTTTCAAAAAATTTATAAAATTCTTTAAAACCTTTCCCCCCCACTTCTTACAATTTGAACAGGTTTCACAAGCTCAGGAATTTGTTAAAAATATTAAAGATTACAATTTTTATTTAAAAATTTAAAAAACTTAAGAACGAAAAAATTGAATAATTTAATTCAAGCAAATTTCTCACCAAAATTTTATTCAAAAATTTTAATTTTAATTTTAAACCAAATTTTTCTTTAGCTACAATGCTCACTAAAAAAAAAGTTTTTTTCTTAAAAAGAACAAAACAAAAAATAAAATCCAGAAAAAAAAAGAGTAATACTCAGGGAAATTAAAAAGATGGGAAAAAGTTTTTTTTCCCCCAAAATATTTTTCTTTTTTTTGCACTACGAATTCGGTACTTCCTAAAATTTTAAAAAAAATATCTGAAAATAGTTTTAAAAAGGAACTTTCTTTTAAGCTTTCAAAAATTTTTGCAAAACAATATAAAAACAGCCTGGACCACAAAAATCCCTTTTACCTTTTTTACTTATTAAAAATAAGAATTGGCTTAGAGATTTTGGTTTTTGGGCCAAACCTTCTTTTTCAAGGTAAAAGATTTTTTTCTGCAAATTAAAAAAATTACTTTGAACCTTGGGCCATCGCTGTATCTTAAAAAAAGGGAAAAAAATTTAAAATCCCCCTAAAAAAAATTTGGGATATTTATTTTCTAGGGGGAAAAAACATAAATAAATTTATGTAAAATACATATAATTTTTTAATTGGGGGGGTTTAATGGGTGGTGGGGGTTTAAACCCCATTAGTTTTAGTGACTAGACAAGATCCATGAGAGCCCATGAGTCTGCACAAAGTCTAAGAACAGCAGTGGGGAAGCAATAGCCTCCTCATAGGAAAGCCATAGGCATTGCACAATGTGCTGAAGAGAAAAAGGACTAATGTCACATTTGATGCAAATTGGGAGGCTTTTTTTGCCATTTTCAAAGTTCATGCACCTCAGGTGACTAGTTAAAAATCGCTAGAATGCCGGCTGATAAAGTCTGGAACCCTTGGATGATATGGCGGATCCAGAGTGTCTTTGAAAGTACCAAGTGTGTACAGGAAGGACAACCCAGGTTCTACATATTCATTGTTTAGACCTGTAGTAGATCTCGGTCGACGTAAGGACAATATGGTCTTTCGGATCCATAGGAACGCTGGCAGCCGCCTTCGCCAGGTCGTCCGCTACTTCGTTCCCGGGAGGGCATACATGAGAAGGGACCCACTGTAGATGGATAGGGTGCCGATCTGAAAGCTGTTTAAAAAGGTGTAGAATACTCCTGCTGGTGCTGTCACCGATAGATAGCCAATTCGATAAATGTTGGATGGAGGGTCGTCTGTCTGTCAGGATCCAAATTTCGGAAAAAGCCTGGTTGTGTATGTTGTTAATTATTGAAAGACCACACATGATAGCTATTAGCTCCCTTCTGATGACAGAAGCATGGTCAGCATTTCTTCTCTGAATTTTGAAGATGCGGCCAGGTAGTTCAATTAAAACTTTGTGACGAGATTTTCATCGCGATTTCTATTAATGTCCTCTTGGGGTTTCTTTTGAGCCTAAATGGCAATTTTTTCCAACCAACTTAAGAAGAAGAACGTGGTTATGTAAATAAGGAATCATATATATATATTGGAAGAACTATATATATCTTTATATATATATCTTTAGAACTTCATTTTAATTCTGAACCGCCTTTTCGAAATTGAAAGTTCATTTTATATGAAATTTCTAAATGTGTAAGGGATTTTGGTTCACTTTGTATGTGACCCATTCAAAAGGAATGTTATTTCATGATCTGAAAATTTGAATTTTTTAAGAACTATAACTTTAATTCAGAATAATTTTTTTCGAAAAAATTTTTTTTGAAAATTGTCAATTACTTTAGAGATAATCAGGAGATTTGTCTGGGGAATTCTAAAAAGTACCCAGGGTAATCTTCATGGTAGAAATTAAGAATCGGTATAGTGGGGAGGAGGGATTGAAACCTTAACCACTCCCTTGATAGCCCTTGGAAAAAAAACCTTTTTTTCATTAATTTCTTTTTAACTATCCCACTACTGCGGGAACCCTGATTTTAAAAAAACTTTTAAATGGGTAATTTTCGTGATATTTGTGTCACTTAGATTAGAATACATGATAAAATTTTTTTTAGGGTATTTTTACAAAAAAAAAAATTTTTAAAAACACTGGTTGCAAAACAAGCAACAATGTAAAAAATTTACGTAAAATGAAAATTCAGAAAAAAGGGCTGGAAGTGGGGAACACGTAAAATCATAAAACGTCATGCGTATGCAAATATCAGGGAACAAAATGTCAGAAGCGATGGAGCGTACCAAAACGCGTGATGTCCCGGCTGCTCAACAGTAGAATGAAATGAAGGAGGGATGAAACACCATATTTTTGAAAAGTACCAGTGAGTCAGTTCTGAAATATGGCTAGAAGAAATCATCTGGATGATTTCACGGAAGAATATCGGAAACTGGGGGGGGGCGTACTGTCACCAGTGTAGCTGAAGTTCGAATCAAAAAAGTGTCGTTTCGTGCCTTGGGAAAAACGCCCCAAAACCCCAGGTACAGCTGTTAGAAAGGTTGGGGTGGCCGCCGGGACAAACTGCGGGGATGACCGATATATCATCCTGCGGCGAAAAAATTCGGACGGTGCGCCCATTGCCAAACTCTGTACAGCAACAGGTCGACAAGTGTAGCGGTTTACTTTGGGCCCGACGCCCACAAAGGGGGGCCCGTTCACCCCTCCCCCGAACGCTTCCCGGAAAAATGGCCACCGAACACCGTTTTGGGGGGCAGAGAGCACAAAACGGGCCGATCAAGGAGTCGTGTTTTTCTTTACGGATGAAGTCGGTTCATCCGAAGCGATTCTCAACGCGTTTTTTATTTGGAGAGAGATCGGGACCCGGTTTTATCCCCGTAACATCAAAGGAAAGACATCGTTGCTGGTCCCGGGGCTTGTCTGGGGGGCATTATCTGAACGGCTGAACTGGCTTATTTTCGACGAGGGGGTTGTAACCGGGGGTCGCTATTGTGAGGAGGGACTTCTTCCACATCTGATCTTTTCCAGGGGCCATTGGCCCAGACATCATCTTTTGGATGACAATGCACGCCCATCACACTCTTCTGTTGAGGGCTGCGGAAAGTGAAGATATCACCCCGAATGGATTGGAACTGCTCCCCGATTTAAATCCCCTCGAAATTTTGTGGGGAGCTTTGGGAACGATTCCCCCCCTCCCTCATCGGGTACAAAACAACTCAAACAGATGTTGTTTAGGAATGGTCCTCCTACCTCAAGAAATGTTGCACCACTGGTTCAGTATGCGGAGACGGTGCAAAAGCAACCATTGTAGTAAGGAGAGGACATATATCATACAAGAAATACTCGTTTGTTGTTCTTCCTATTGGATAGACAATTATGAGTCACATACTACTATGTTCAATAAAGTTTGTTTTTGTTTGGACTCATATTGACATATAGGTTTTTGCACACCAGTGTTGAATATTTTGGCAAAAAAATAACTTTGAATAACCTTTTTTCAAAATGTTCTCCTTTTATAAAAAGGCTTCTAAAATTAAAATATTTTGTGTGTGTGTGTGTGCTTATATAAAGTAAAGACTTCACCAGAGAGTCTGAATTATATTTTTATTAAAAAATTCACATTTTTTCAGAGTTACAACCTATTGAAATAATTATCGGCATTTTTTTCTGAAAATTTCTCACCTCTGTTGTCGTAAAACATAGATAAACCCACTTCTAAGTTATATATTTCAAAAATTCTAGTTGAGCCTCTGTACAGAGGTCTGAGCCATATACAGACAAACTATTATTATAATAGAAGCATTTTTCACAAAAGGAGACTATTTTGAAAATGGATCATTCTATGTTAATTTTTTGTCAAAATATTGTACTTAAATATTTTTTTTTTGTAATAATATTCCTAAGCCAATTTTATATACATTTTCTAATCTAAGTGACACTAAATATCATAAATATTATCCATTTATGCGCTTTTGCAAAACCACGGTTTTGAACGTAGTCGGATACCTTAAAGTAAAAGGAGAGAAACGCCGTGAGATAAAACGATAGTTTTTCATGAATGAAATAAGTAGTATAATGCACACACACACACACACACACACACACACACACACACACACACACACACACACACACACACACACACACACACACACACACACACACACACACACACACACACACACACACACACACACACACACACACACACACACACACACACACACACACACACACACACACACACACACACACACACACACACACACACACACACACACACACACACACACACACACACACACACACACACACACACACACACACACACACACACACACACACACACACACACACACACACACACACACACACACAGAGTAAAGAACGATAAATATAAATAAGAACATTATATTTCAAACAGTACGTGAAAGTGCAATTAAAAACAACATTTTGAATTGTACTCTAACCATTTCAGTAGTCAGTTGACAGCAGTTCAAAATTATGAAGTTTGCTGTCAATAGCTCTTGTGTTGCTGTGGCAAGTTTAAAGCCACCCGAACACTCGCTCATTTGCACGAATATTTCAAATGAGACAACACATAGAACACTCAAGAAACGAACAATCTCCATTAGATTTCTTGTTTCCATCTTGTAAATCTGGGGTCATCTTGAGAAATTAGCAATACATTAACTCATTTGGCAGTTATTAATGCAGTTCATAACAGCATGGACACGCCACTAGATGCTTCTGTATGCATTACGGCATCTTCGAAAGGCCTTATATTAATGGAAATTGTATGTAGGAATTAAAAGCAAACCAATTGATGTTTTATTATCTGCGTGAGACGACACAAAGACATATACTTGCATAAGTGACAACTTAATTGATTCATTCCTCAGGGAAACCATCCGAATATCATTAATTAACTAAATTTATTATTCATGTCTTTGAAGTACGAAATACCTAAATAAGTGCTATTTGAATAAAGAAGAATTAGATTTGCTGTGTGTTGAATGATTAACCGCTTCTGAGATGCAATAGAGGCTTCGAGTAAATCGTATTTATGGTGATGACATCTGGTATGTCTTGCTACGAAGATGTTTATTTTTTAAAAATGCGTTTACGGTTTTTCTTATAAAAGGAATACAAATTGAA
Organism: Trichonephila inaurata madagascariensis; assembly: GCA_019973955.1. Lineage (NCBI taxonomy): Eukaryota > Metazoa > Arthropoda > Arachnida > Araneae > Nephilidae > Trichonephila > Trichonephila inaurata. The sequence goes on along the minus strand of BMAV01024440.1, from coordinate 4,567 downwards.
GGAAAAGATATAATTATGGCTGGTTTACATTTTGTCTTCAAAATATATTACGTGTAATATTTTTTTATTCCAATTATTTGTTTGATATATTTTAAATGCGAATTTAAATTGGATTTTTCGTAAGGGAAAAGTAATTTTAAAGGTAAAATAGTTAACTATCAGCACAACTAGTTTAAAAGACATTTATTTATCATTTTTCGACGCTAATGTTATTAGCTCGAAGAACAGTTCATTCAATTAAGTAAAAGTTTCACGTACGTAAAACTGTATATATTAAAATTATTAGTATATTTAATGGTTAGTAGGTCCCTCGAATGCCGTGTGTGTACAAACTTCTGGAGAGGAGGTAGAGAACATCGTGAAGAGCCTTAATTACATAGTATGACGGAAAACGATCAGTGGCGCTGTACGTGAGCCTTCCGCAAGGTTGGCGCATGTGGTTTACCTCATTTCAGACATTGGACAGCGAGTGATGAACATGAATCGTTATACGAACTCCGAGTTGGTGGATATCCACTTCATCTACGGCCTAGCTAATGGAAATGGATGTATTGATGTTCGGTTGTTTAGGGAGAGATATCCAACGAGGCGTCAACCGAATCATCAAACGTTCACTTGGGGTATCAAAACCTGGCGGAACATGGATCTTCAGACAATGATTGACGATAAGCCCGTCAATTCTGAAATGGACCTGGTGATACGAATATCCAACGCTGCTGCTACGATCCCTGAAATGCCAGGTATTTTCGAACATATCCGCCAATCCATGTCGCGTCGGTGTCGCGCGTACATACAGGCCAATGGCAGCTATTTAAAACACCTCCTGTGATGCTTTAATGCCATTATTATTGTTTTTTGTTTTTGCAATAAAGCGTTTTACACTACATTCTGTATTGTGATCTTACTGTGTGTCTCTTTATCTCGTTAGGGTTACGTTTTCGCCCATACTTTCCTGTGTAATTATGACTCCTCAGGATGTTCTCTACCTCTCCTCCAAGTTTGTACATGGCATTCGGGGACACCCTGTATAATTTTTGAACATAAAAAAACCCAAACTAAATGCTAACATCTAATTGTTTTTCATACAAAATTGAATTTACCATTAAAAATTAGAATTTAATAGTGAAATAAAACCTGGGAAAATAACTGTTAAAGTACTCCAAGCGGTCTGCACTTAAAATCCTGCCACCGCCCGTATTTTGTGCCTTCAAGTAAGATTCTCAAAAGTGGTTGAGCGCTTTTGAGAATCTTACTTGAAGGTAAAAAAAGCATCTCTAGAATCATAGGATTTTACGTGCAGACCGCTTGGAGGGTTAAAGCTTAGTCTAAGTAACACACACAGAAAAACAGACAGAGACGCTCTCTGTAGAAAAAATCTGAAAAAAGAAATACTCACTGCATTTTTTGGAGTTAATGTTTGTTTCTTAACAAGCTTTTATAATTTATGCTTATTTAACTTCCTTTATTATATTTTTTGAATTAAAGGTTTCTTGGAACATTATGTAGAAGGTAAATTTGAAAGTGCCATTCTCCCCACAAAATGATAAAGAAATTAAAATGAATTCAGACACATTTCATTGTATTAAGTTTTCTACTTTTCTTGTTTTAAAAGATTAAGTTAGCGAGATACGTAAGCAGCAATTAAATGAAAAATTTTTTAATGCTGATGAGAGAAAAACATAACGTATTTAATAGTTTATCTCATTTTGTTATCATTTAACTTTTTTTCAATTATTTATCTCTTATCTATATTTGATTTACAATTTATCTAAGTAAATAACCAATATTAAATTTTTTTGTGTCAGTAATACCCTGACTTACGCGATTCGGAGTTACGCTATTTTTAAATCTCGCCGATTCATCTTTTACTTGCGCTCTACACAGCTCAATTACTCACTCCTCACTTTTTTGCCTTGTCACGAGTTCGAGCCCAGTACCACTAAAGACCCGCCGTGTAGGGCAGCGATGCGTTAAATCTGTCGAAAGCTGAAACGTCCTCCCGTTGGTGTGGTGTGGTAGTTAGGAGAGGGGGGTGCCAGCTCAGGTGTCGTCTACGTCACTTGACCATGGTTCAAAATTACGTGGTCCGTCGCCAAAAGCCCTCGTGTGTAGCTGAACAGTGCGACGTTAATATTCAATCAATCAATCAATCACTCCTCGCTTTCTGATGATCGTAATGAGATTGAAGAAGTTGTCTATCTTATTAGGCAAATAATTTTAGAAGTGGATTGTGATGACGTTCAAAAACTGTTGGATTCCCACAATCAGAAGCAGACAATGGATGAGCTCATAGAAATACATGAGCAAGAACCAGACATTGAAGAACTTGAGTTCTTTAGACCCAGTTCAATCAGAATATCGTATGACGAATGGGAATTTGACAGAATACCTCAGTTTAGTTGAAAAAGGGTTACAAAATATAGACACCAGTGATGAGCGTATTTTTTCAACAAAACAAGAAATAAAAAAATTATTACCATGCTACGAGGTAATTTTGCACGAGAAAAAAAATCTTTGTGAACCACCAGACTATTTTATTAGATTTTATGAAACATCCTAATTTATATAAAATAGCTTCGGCTTCCATTTTTATTTGTGTTATCTAAGATTTTATTAAATTTTTTTTTTCTAAATTATTATTTTATTTAGTCTTCAGCCTCAAATAAAAATAATTTATATGTATTTATAAGCTAAATTATACCCCGACTTACGCGGTCACCACTCAGTCCCACCGGGGTATTATTGCGTAAAAATAAATCTCTTTATTTTTAATACAATACTTTATCATAATCCATAATATATATATATTTTAACTGTATAGAAGAAATTCTTGATAAATATTTAATGTAAATTCCAGACGTAAAGCATTCACCACAGATTTTATCTCAGAAACAAAAACACTGCAAGCATGATTTAAAGGTCAAGTTTTTGTTTCGAGAGTATAATCGGTGAACTTCTTGATTAAATATTAATTAGATTATTGTGTGTTATTTTTTATCACTTCAAACAGTAGCAAGGACTTTGTATCGAGTTTTTCTCTTAGAGCAGAGATTATCTGTGTCAGATGGAAAAAAAAACGATAAAAAGTCAAGGCTCTAAAATGACTTTTTGAACACGCACTGAGCTTCGTCGTACAAAAATTAATGCATCGTACTTTTTTTTTTTTATAAAAGCTGAATATGTTTTTCTGTTATTGTACTCAAACATTAAGGATTTTATCTGAATGATATTACTTTTCATTTTTTCGTGTATAGATTGTTTATAATTTTAGCTAATTTATACTGAGATATAATATACTTCTAGTCTTTTACAAAATGAAACACCACGAAGAAGCAGGGGCGTTTTAAGATATGGCTAAACTGGATCCATGACCAAGACTCGTCTTGTTCTCGACTCGGCCTCAACGAGGCCATGATTCGAATAATTTTAACCCCTTAATGATATTTCAGGCATATTCTCCAAAAAACTGAGAATTTGGAATTATAAACTAATTGGTAACAATAGCAAGACTACATTATTATATCATTCCCGTCGTCTATGCTTAGACCTACGACCATACACCATTAATACTCATTTAATCGAAAGGCAGAAGTCAGTCAAGTCGGCTGTGAGATTGTGAGTCAGGCACGTTTATTTGTTATGGATTGCCGTTTGTACGAGTATTGTGGCAACGCTTATTATAGTGTCTATTTAAAAGGGTTGCAGGTGGGACCTACTTTTGCATAGGGCCATTTCCTGCCTTAAGATGTTTCAGGACTTAGTTGTGAAAAAGAAAAGATATCAAAGCTCGATAGTATAAGCTACAAGTAAGAAAGTTTCGAAACAATAATTCCGTTCGATTTGGGAAACATGGAAAAAAAGTCATCATTTTGAGTAGTCGATACTGTCGCTAATAACTACTATGACACGACTCGTTATTAAAAGACAGGAAGGTTTTAAATGTGTTCTTCATAATACCAGTCCATGCTACTTCCACACATTGCCAAATTTCATCTGACATAACTATGGACGGTAACATGCTATGGCAATGATTTTTCATATGGAAAACAATAGCCATAGCATGTTTCTGTCCGTTATTACATTTGATGGGCGACAGACCAGGTGAACGGGCCGACCAAGGAAGCAGTGCAACCTGATGGACGGTGAAGAACTATTAGAAGTTGTATGTCACGTACAGTCTCGCATTATCTTAATGAAACTAAGTCTCAGGAAAGTCTTGAATGTAAGGGACAACTAAAAGCTTCTAGATTTGAAAAAGTTTCGGTAGTTCTTAAACGTGTCAACAATACATATTAGACAGATGTAGTAGTAAAATTCAATGGCATCTGTATCCAGATCATCAGATGGAATAATAAGGTGATACGTTTTGCAACAGTCCGACAGTCTCGTGTCATTTTGCCGCCAAATATGATTATTTCGATGTTAGAAACATGATTGTCCGAAACAACAATATCCATTAATTTATTTTTCCATGTTCATTATTCAACGTACAATTATGACTGTATACGATTGTGGTATGCTGTGATAAGTAAACGTAATTGTAACAAACAATTGCAATTCCACATCT
>BMAV01024437.1:0-11373 GCA_019973955.1 Trichonephila inaurata madagascariensis | reverse complement strand
TCCAGCATGAGGTATTGGATTCCATGACGCACGAATGTAGCGCCTAAAACCTAGCGTATTCATCTCGAATTAGTCTATTGTATAAACTAAATAGCTATGAATAGGTAAATAATATTACATTGTGCATTTCATGTGTACCTAAATGTTGCTATTAGTATTTACGTATGTATGTTTTTAGATTTACATTTCACTGTTTTCCCTTTCTTTGTGTTTTTTCATCTACTCTTTCCACTTTCAATTAAAAAAATTATTTTAATTTATAATTTTTAAAGTTCCTTTAACATAATTGAAGTTAGATTTCGAAACATTTTGTTTTGTGTTTGAACCATATTTTTTTTTCGTTAAGTTATTACACAATGTAAAAAGAGATTTTAAAATAGTTATGTAAATGTAAACAGTTTATTCAAAACACCAAACATTAAAAATTGATAATGGTCTAAAGATTGTATTTTTAAAGGCTTTTAAAAAGATTAAATATTTAATGAATGCAATCACACACACACAAATAAGAATAACCAGTTTCTAGGGAATACATTTTTTTTGAGTGCATACTTATATATAATTAAGTGCTTATATTCTCATAACAACTACTGAAATTGTTACCAGAAGTGTAAATGAAATCCACATGCATTATACGTAATTCATTCAAATGGAAATACCATTTGAATAATTATTACATATTTTCCAAAAAACTGAACACACCGGAAATAATTTTTTTTTACGCAATGAGCTAAGAAAAACATTATTTAAAACGAAGCAAAAAATTTTAACGGGTTCAAAAAGTAAAAAAATATTACTATTCTGAAGTTTGGTGTTATCAGATAATTTTTGATCAAATCAATTAGAGTGTTCAATATAAATCTTAAGACCACGGATCATTTTTTTTCTTGCAGCAAAACGTTTACTCAGCTCGATCAATTTATCATTGTCAAAAATATATCCACCAACATTTTTCCGCAAAACTTTGTTTCAAGGTTCAAGAGTTGCGTGTTACCGATGTTTAATAAATGATCTTATTGTTAAGTGAGTTTTAAATACGATACATAAAAAATTTCCGTTCAAAACTGCTGAAAAGTCTTATTTAAGCTTTAAATAAAAAAATGTTGTACTTTCAATAATAAATTGGAAAGTAATGCACTGATATAAAGCTAACTGATAAGATATCAGGTTCTAAAAAGGTAATTTTAGAAACAAGAAAAAAAATGAATAGTTATTAACACGTTTTTTACTTGTATTACTCGAATGTTGGAAAAAGGCTGTTTACGGAGTTCATTATTTTTTTGATAAAAAAGTTAAGGAAATATTTAAGATAGTGATAAATCTTCATAAATTTTTGAGGGAATATATACTTAATTTGATTTGTATTAACATATTAGAATTTAATAATCGTAAAAACAGTTATATATATATATAACTAAGACATTTTCGTTATAGAAAAAATGTTTGCAGTATCGGATTTAAAATACTCAAAAACAACTAAGCCATATTTTTATGGACATATCTCATTTATCTTAGAATACAAATAATTATAAATTGCTTTATTACATATTATTGTTTTATTGTCTTTATTTTATTTAAAAATTGCAGGGATTAATGATCAATTAAAGATGGAAATGTTTGCCTTTTAAACTAACTTTAAATTAAATTAAACGATTGCTGTTATTTTATTTGCGAATGCTATAGTGAAAGACGCATGGAAATAACTATAATTATCATTTTAATAAGATTACATTTTTGACAGTTCTTAATTTTTTTCTATTCATTTTATTTATTTTTGAATTAGCCTTACGTAGAATAAGGCGGTAATTAGGCGGTAAGTGTAGTTAAATGAAAACAACAATTATAAAATAATGTGAAGGATATTTTATTTTACTTTAAGTGAAATAAAAATTTATTTGCTTTTTATAACTTTTTTAATAATTATCTATCTCTCTAATTAAAAATAATTTCTCTATGCAATCTTATTGAGACTTAAAAAAATAATAATAATGAAAACTTAAGAAATCCTGGATTAAAAAAAACATCTTGCTGTAAACTTCTCTTGGTTAACTATATAATTAGTTAAGTACATAATATTATTTTATTATTTATACATATATATAATATAACAAAATAAAATAAGATACCAAGTGAAAACCTACAATGCCAAAGAAAATAGAGATTGGAGTGCAAGAGATACAACAAATGTAGATACAAAAAGAGTCTTTGGACTAAAATGGAGACATATTATGATTTCAAGAGCTATCACTGAATTAGGACGGTGATTTAAGATTAATCAATGCTTTATGGATCTCCCTTCCCCGAACAGCAAATTTTCGACATAATAAAAACAGAGCCATGTTGAAAAGTTAAGCCTATTCTTAACACACGTGGATGATAAACTAGACAATAAAGTAAAATGAAATTATTAAAAGAGAACAATAATATTTCTCTCATAGAGAGGAATAATAAGAAAAATTATATATATATATAAATACATATATTGTACTTGTAGTACATATAATCTAATACTTACAAAAAATATAATTTTACATAGATCTTAAATTGTTATCCATAGTTTTCTGCAGTTTTATAATAATTATTTTGGTAAAATATTGGTTCATAAATTTCTAAGTATTTGCATATTGGAAATGATTTCAAAGTGCTATAACATAATACATGCAGTACGTTGGTAAATTGTAATTGTTATCTCATTATAACTATTTAAGTTACTATTTTCTGCATGTGAATTTTTACATGAAATGGAATTTTTTGAGATATTAGAGCTTAAAAGTTTAATCATTGTACTCACATACTAAATTATCTTACATTTGGTTTAAAATTTGTCCCATTTGTAGGAAAACCTTTTCCTTTACATCCATTCATGAAAAGGTATGAATACAATGTATATCTAAATTACTGTTTGTAATACATTTCTCAGAGAGTTAAATGATAATTCCATGCTCTATTCCTTTAATTTAGAAGCTTGTTTCCTAGAATCTGTTTTCATTTAGAATTAAAACTTTATGCAGAAGCTATTCGTTTAGAATTAGAGCTATTCATTTCGATGATATTTCTATTAAGCGATATACATTTCGATACTATTTCTCTTAGAAGCTATTCATTTAGACGCATTAAAAAATATTAATTTTTTTTTTAATCATTAATATTTTTATACATTTTCTACTATTAGTTCATAATCTCCCTATATCTTGTTCAAATTTTCAATCGTTAATAAAATGTATTTTAAAGCACTCAAATAAGCTGAAATTTTATGTACACGATTATTTTGGATGGCAATACGGTAATTTAATTATAGATAAAAAAAAAATTAAATTTGGGATAAAAACCCATTTTTCCCAAAGAATTACAAATACAGCCATTTTGGCATCATTTTTGACTTAGCGACCATTTTGGCGACTTGTGTCAAAAGTTTAAAATGTTTATTTTCTCACATTTTAAAGCGATCATTTGAGCTGAAATTTTCTTATATTGTTTTGGATGACAATACGATAATTAAATTATAATCAATTAAATTAACTGACTGAAACTAATTATTTAATGAATTACAGATAAAACCCCAAAGTTCCTTATTTTAGGGACTTGGATAAAATTTTTTTAAAAAGTTTTTTTTCAATTTTTTAAAAGCATTCATTTGGGAAAAAATGTTATGTACACGATTGTTTTGGATGACAATACTATACTGTAATTATGATTAATAAAAATTAATTGCCATTTAATATTGTGATTCTGTCATATGTATATATAACAGTTTATATTAATTGTAATTATTTAATAAAAAGTAACTAAAAAAAAATGTTTCTTTGTTGCCCAAATTTGGGGAATTGATTTTGGGTCTCAGGGTGTTAAATTTCTCTAGAGACCCTGAAAATATACAAAATTTTTTTTAAAACAGATATAATTTTTTTAAAATTTTAAAATTAAAAATAATTGGGAATCTCTTAAAATTTTATTTATAAAGGAATGGAGCTTAAAGAAAATATAAAATGTTTAAAATATAATCAAAATTTTAAAAATTAAAAATATAAAAAATAAGAAATTTTTTCTAAAAGAAATTTTTTATTAATTTCTACGTCGCGTGTGCTATTTTCAAAAAAATAGTATTTTTTAATTACAAACCCTATAAAGTTAAAATTTTAAAAAGGAAAAAATCATTTCATTACCTGAAACCTATTTTTCTTAAATAAATTTAAAAACTTACATTTTTAATAAAAAAAAAAAATACTTTTTAAAAAATTTTAAAAAAAAGTTGCAATATTTTACAAGTTTTTTTTAAAAAAAAAAAAAGATATATAATACTAAAATGAGGTAGGGCTTAAAGAGTATGATACATTTTATAATTCTGTAAAGTTTTATACATCAGAGGCTACTATTTTAGAAAATAGCGTGCGCAACGCAAAAAATACTTAATATTTATTATAGAATTTTCATATGCTTATGTGATTTTTAAAATTATTATTACGTTTTAAATATTTTATACTTTTCTGAAGCCCCATTCTTTTATAAGTAATGTGTAATAGATTCGAATCATTTAATTTAAATTTAAAAGAATTATACCTGTTTGAAAGTTGTTTATATTTTCAGACCTCTAAAGGAATTTAACACCCCTGAGACGTCTTAAGAAAATTTGTTACTTGTTTTTGCTATTCGGAAAAACCCAAAACAAATCAAAATGGATATCAAAAAATAAAAATTAACTTTTTTAAAAAAGATATGAAAAAATTAAAAATGAAATTTTTTGGTAAAAATTTTCCCCTTAATATTCCCTTTTGTTTGAAAGGCATTAATGCAGAAAATACACCCCAACCCCAAATTTTTTTCTAAATCACTTCAATAGCATCAAAACTACGAGGACTAACGCCATTAGTACATTTTATATAGTTCTAATGAGACCATAAGTAAACTGAAGCAAATTTATTTTTTTTTTCGTTAAACGAAGCAGAAAATTCTTAATAATGATCCTTTTATTTTCCTTTTAAATTTCGTAAATGCAATCGAATGCAAAAAGCAATTTTTACAATAATAAAAGTTTCTTAAATGCTTCGTATTTCCATTTTTCGAAAAAAAAATCAAACAAGATTGAAGGACACGGAATATTTAATTATGCAAAACAAGTATGAAAATGAGTTTTGAGTTAAAGGATGCATTTAGAAAATGAAAGATTTTAATTAATTTTAATGACTTGCATCTAATGTATTTTTATTTTTAGAAATCATTTTATAATACTGTAAAGGAAGGAAAAAAAATGTCAATGTTTATTTTATTTTTATATGCTTTTGTATTCAGTGATTTGTTCGCGTGTTAAATAAATACGCTAATTTGCAAAAAATACTGAAAGCAAGAAGTGTGTGTTTAAATTTTAGTTCGAAGGAAAAACAAAAGATGATATTTATGTCAGAATTCAAAATTCAAAAAGTAATTCCGTCAAGACAGAATAAAAATATTTACTAATAGAAGTTTTTCAAAAGGTTAGTTTCAAATGACTTCCAATGCATGCATTATATTTCATCTTTTTAAAAAAAATCTGCATTTCTACAAAGTTGCAAAATCCATTGGTGCTTTTTGTAAATTTGTTACAAGTAAAAACCAAAATTTTTACATTCAAAAAACAATGAAATTTTAAAGGGGATAAAAAAGGGGAAAAAGTGTGTGTGGGGGGGGGGGATTGTATGAATATTCTGCTTAAAAACAAATTTTGAATTCGCTTGGCATTTGGTCTTTTTTTTTTTAATAGTTACAAAATTATCATTTTGTATGCCATCATTTTTTCGCACTTGATTGATACAGCTGATCGCAATCACATTTTTATTTTTATTTATGAAAATGTCTTGTTACTTATTAACTTTGTAATCTTTCTTTTGTTTAATATATGATAAATATAACTCGGAGTAGCAGAACTTATTTTAAAAGTTCCTTTTGAAGGCACATTTTTACTGTATAGTATCAGTGAAAGATAAAAAGCAATTAAAATTCGTTACGAAAGTTAAAAGAAGGTAGTAGTCTCGACAAAAAAAATTTTCACATTAATGAATATGTTTATGAAAAGGAATATAAAACTTTCAAAGGTAAAATGCACACAATATATTTAATTAATTAAAATATTGTTTTCCCATTGAAATTCAAAAAATTTTGAAGCAATTATTTTATGTAAAAATAGTTAATATTCAATTTCCATTTAATGATTTAATCATTGCGTAAGCTATTTAAGGTATCCATTTCATTCGAATTTTTGATTTTTTTAAATGGAAACTTTTAATGATACTTAGTGTCACTTAGATTAGAATACGGGATAAAATTGTTTTAAGGACATTTCAAAAAAAAAAATTATTTAAAAACAATATTTGGGCAAAAAAATTTAAATTTGAATAACCTTTTCCCAAAAAGTTTTTCCTTTTTTTGAAAAATGCTTCTATTATAATAATATTTTTTCGTGTATATAAAACTCAGACCTATGTACAGAGGGTCAACTATGAGTTTTGAAAAAGTCACATTATTTTTTAGAGTTACAACCATTTTGAAATAAATCGACGGTTTTTTTTTAAAAAAGTCTGCCCCCAAGCCCCAAAACATGAATTAAAAACCCCCCCCTAAGTTATATATTTCGGTTTTTAGTTGAGCCTCTGTAAAAAAGGGAAAGGGGTTTTCAGGCAAAATATTATTATTAAAAATAAATCATTTTTTTTACAAAAGGGGGAAAAATTTTTGAAAAAATTTTTCATTCTATGTTTCCTTTTTTTTCAAAAAAATTTTTCCTTTAAAAATTTTTTTTGTAATACTATTCTTAAAACAATTTTAAACAAAATTCTAATCCCAAAAGACATTTAAAAATCATGAAATTATCCATTTATACCTTTTTCCCCAAAAACACGGGTTTGAACGTAGTCGGGTACCCAATCTTTTTGTTCAAGGGTATTTAAAAACATATTTGTTGCTTTTCTTTCGGCTGCTGTCAATGATTGTTTCAAACAAATCACCGAAATTTTACTTCAAAGATAATTTAAACCATAAAGTTGTTTTTCAGGGACTGAAAATTCTGACCTGAACAATGGCAGTGTTTTTCTAGATCGTTTCAACATATTTTAATTATTTCTAAAATTCTTACCAAAAGCTTCTGTAATTAAATTCTTTTAAAAGAAACAAGCAGTTTTTAAAAGAAAGGAAATAATTTCAATACAAGTTAAATATAAAGCGTAGTTATTTAATGCCAGACAGGTTTCTTAAGAAAAGGAGCTAATATTTTAGCAATTGAACTGTGGTAGTCTCCATCAAAGGACCAACTTCTTGTTAAGAAACTAATTACTTCCCAACCGTCATGTAGTTTCACTTGAGAAAGTACCCAAGACAGGACAATACCAACGCGTAAGCTCAAAGGCAAGTCTCAACCTTTAAACTTCATTTGGTCAAGCCAACAGAAAAGTGACCGGGTTTTTCTTTACGCAACCCCCCGGCCCTTTAAAAATCCAACCAAAAAGGGGATGACAAAACCCCAAAGGCGGAATGGTAATCCCCGGGTTTTGTCTAAAAAAGAAATGATTCCGCAAAATTTCCGTGTTGAAAAAAGTGCATTCTTTACCTTTAAACAGATACGAAAAAGAGAAACCAACACACTCCTCCCAAATCTCCCCAAACTAACTACCACCCCTCAATCTGGAGATTCCCCCGATTTGTTTTAAAACCGGTTTTCCCGGAAAAACGAGCATCAAACATCTTGGCCCTTTTCAACCCATATTTTTGGGGCAACCGTTTTTGCCAAAATTTTTTTACGCAAATGGGGGGTTTCCCAAGCAAAAAAATGCCTGGGAAATCAGCCCCGCTTTATCTCCCACATTGAAAATTTTCCCCCGATTTTTTTGCCGGAAAAACGAACATCCCAAAATTATTTCTTTTTTTGTCAGCGCTTTTGTTGACCCGGGGCCCAAAAAGGTCCGGGTCATCATTCTGTTTAAAATATTATAAACCCTTAAAATACTATACACCAAACTGATGCGGTTGATGAAAGGGATGCCATCTTTTTTTTATGATGTTAAAGGCCCAAAACCCCCTTGGTTGGAAATTTTAAGCAACTTTTTTTTGCATAAATTTTTTTTGGCCCCTTACTGGGGAAAAAATTGCCGGAGCCGTTGCTATGGGGGCCCAGGTAGAAATTCTTTTGGGAAAAGGTTTCCAAGGAAAATTCTAAATACTTTGGGCGTCTGGGGTAAGCCTTTACGCAACTTTCCCGGGCCCGTGATCCGGCCCCATAAAAGCCTTTTTTTCCGCCATTTTCCCCACCAGAGGGTCGGAGAAGGACTTCAGTCAATAAAAGAAGCACAAACAATCCCCATTATCACTATGCCTTAGCATTTTGAACAATTCATGTGTTTACCCATTAAAATTAAAATTTTGATTACTGGTGTGCAAACGAGATGAAAAGCACATTAAAACTAAATTATAACCAACAGTTTTGATTAGGATACTTAATTTTTTAAAAAAGTCAAGTCTGCGATTTACGTTTTATTTTTTCAAATGATAGAAAAAAATTAATACAAAATATTTAACAAAATAATAGCTTAAAGATTCTGAGTGATATATATATATATATATATTTTATTTATTTTTGTGGTCCTACACCTTTTTTTCCGGTGTTGTTATTTATTGAGTATTTAAGCTCTTAAATATGGATATATTTTTTAATATCATCCCTAAACTGTATTTTCTCAATGATTATTATCCGCTCTTGATCATTATTAGAATGCTGAAGAACATGAGGGTTTATTCACTAAATATAGGATTATTATTCAGATATTTCTTATAGATTTATTTCTATATTTTAAAAAAAAACATCTGATTTTACAGACACATCCAAAAGCAAATGCAAAAAAGGAAGGGTTTGGTAAGCCATAACCGATTTAACCTCGCTGTTCAGACCTAAGCCTAAATTTGCAAAATAATTTGCTGGGTATCCAATTTTTTAATTGGATGTTTCTTTATTAGACTATTTTACACTTCGTATTGACATGGTTTAAGTTCATTCAAAAACTTGTAGGTTATGAAAAAGAATCCTATGTTATAATAATTTCGTCTTTGTTGTTTTTGCATTTATTTCAAAAATATGAACATTCTCCTGCATGAAACTTCATGAAAACGGAAATGTTTTTGCTGCTATAGAAATTGAAAAATATAGAATTTCAATGTTGTGGAATCCCTCAATGACCAGAAATTGCCAATTGAATGTTAAAATCAGAAAAGGATGATCCTCTCTCAATCCCGATAGCATATTTGCATGTATATGTAAATATGCATGCGATGAAGTTTCCAAATCTAATTTCGGTATACATTCATTTATGCATCCATAGATTGTTACGTGTCTATTACATTTTTGAATTCATGAACATGGGTATCTGCTATATCCCATACATGTTTAATTGGATGATAGATCAGGAGATGTTAATGGTATCAGCCATCTTTAAAAATCTTGAATCGAGAGGGAGCATTTTATTTGGTGAAATGGCGATAGGAAAAGCCATAATTACTATGAAAAAGTTTGCAGCACCTTGGATAGTGGACAGTGATGCTATTGAAGTAGATAGAGCCTGTCACACAATCATAATACACTGGTGTGCAAAACTTAAGCAACAATGTAAAAATTTATCAGATAGAAATGAAATTGCAGAAAAGGAGGTCTGGAGATCAGTAGAGGGAACACGTAAAATCAGTAGAAACGTCATGCGTATGCAATATCAGGAACAAAACGTCAGAAGGATGGGGGAGCGTACGCAAAACGCGTGATGTGGGCGCGCGTTTTGCTCAACAGTAGAATGAAATGAAGGACGGAGACCAATTAACCATATTCTCTGCAAGTCCCAAGTGAGTCAGTTCGTGAAATATGGCTAGAAGAAATCATCTGGAGACTTCACACGTGGAAGAATGATCGGAAAGCTGGAGGAGGGCGTACTGTCACCAGTGTAGCTGCAGAGTTCGAATCAACAAAAGTGTCGTTTCGCGCGTTTGGAAAGCGTTCAAACCACAGGTACAAGTTTTGTTAAAAAGGTTGGTGGTGGCCGCCGAGGCGACAACTGCAGGGATGACCGATATATCACCCCGCAGGCGAAAAGTTCGACAGCAGTAAGCAAGCGCCATTGCTCAGAAACTCTGTACAGCAACAGGTCGACAAGTTAGCGGTTTAGTGGCCAGACGCCTTCACAAAGGGGCCTGTTCATCCGCCGCCCCTGAACGCTGCCTCCCGTTGAAAGATGGCCACCGAAGCCACCGTTTACAGTGGATAGAGACACAAAACTGGACAACTGATCATGGAGTCGTGTTCTTTTACGGATGAGAGTCGGTTCAGTACCAGAAGCGATTCTCAACGCGTTTTGATTTGGAGAGAGATCGGTACTCGGTTTTATCCCCGTAACATCAAGGAAAGACATCGTTACGGTGGTCCGAGTTCTTGTCTGGGGGGCATTATGCTGAACGGGGAACTGAGCTTCCCATTTTCGAAAAGAGGGTCTGTAACCGGGGATCGCTATTGTGAGAGGTACTTCTTCCCCATCGCATCTTTTCCAAAAGGGGCCATTGGCCCAGATTTTATCTTATGGATTTACAATGCACTGCCACATCGCACTCTTGCTGTTGAGGAGCTGCTGGAAAGTGAAGATATCACTCGAATGGATTTTCCAGCTGCTCCCCAGATTTAAATCCCATCGAACATGTGTGGATGCTTTGGGAGACGTATTGCCACACGCTCCCTCATTCCGAGTACAACCAACAACTCAAACAGATGTTGATTGAGGAATGGGCACTCTACCCAAAAAATGTTTGCACCAGCTGGTTCTGAGTATGCGGAGACGGTGAAAGCAACCCTTGTAGTAAGGAGGGCATATACCATATTAAGGAACATCTTTCTTGTTGTTCTTCCTGTTGGGTAGAAAAATCATGAGTCACGATACTATGCGTTCAATAAAAACTTGTTTTGTTTGATTCCATACCGTATGCGTTGTATTCCTTTTTTAGCGCCGATGCTTTCGTCATCCTTTACGCATAATACTCTCCTCATTTCAGAATTTCATGTCTCTCAGATGATTTTTGTGAAGTTATGGCAATAAACCCACTTGTTGCTTAAGTTTTGCACACCAGTGTATTTTGCCTTGTATTCGTGTCCTTTAGCTCCAATGTGGTTCTTGACCAGTTTCTGTTATTGCTTTGTCTACTTATAATTATTTTAAGATATTTATTTACGGGATTCGTCTCATTTGAATATCACTTTCTAGGTAAATGAGGATAATATAATTTACTCTCAAAAACATTTTTAAAATTCACAAGTTATTACATTTTTACATCACTTTTTTCTTTCTAAAATTTAATTCATCTCTTTTTTTAAATTTTAAAAAAATT
>BMAV01024436.1:0-78820 GCA_019973955.1 Trichonephila inaurata madagascariensis | reverse complement strand
TTTGTTAATAAACCTTTATTACAATGGAAAATTCATGATGGTAAATGATGGAAACCCCGTGTTACCCACTGTTTAAAAAATTAACGAACTATTGTTAAACTTGTGAAGTTTAGATAACTTTAAATTTGATGATTGGGTAAGAACTCAGCGAAAAATTCTTAAAACAATTTTAAAAAATTAAAAATATTTAATTATACGAATACTTTTAAATTAAGTGCATTTTTGTTTAACTATGTATAATTTTATCGTTGAAAAATATTACTTGCTAAAAGAAAGTTTCAGAAAAAAGCAAATGATGGCAAAGTGAACACATGAACAATCGGCGGGAAAAAGGGTGATTATATATTTTTTTTTTAATATACTAAATATAAATATAATTATATTAATTTATGAACTGATTGGCTGAAAACACGTGGCTGAGTTATGTGACTAAATGACGTCACATGAATTTAGTCCATTGTGAGCAAAAAAATTTTCATATCTCCCAAAGATTTTTTTTTTTTAACACTTCAATCCTTGCAACATTTTTTATTTGTTAAATCTAATTATTTATGATTTTTCATATAAAAAAGTAACAAGTTTTATTTACCACTTAACAAACAAAAAATTTGATATGCACATTTTCTTTTC
The DNA here is from genome assembly GCA_019973955.1 of Trichonephila inaurata madagascariensis. Taxonomy (NCBI): domain Eukaryota; kingdom Metazoa; phylum Arthropoda; class Arachnida; order Araneae; family Nephilidae; genus Trichonephila; species Trichonephila inaurata. The sequence continues at coordinate 78,190 of BMAV01024436.1, read as the reverse complement.
CCTGTGCGTGGGGATTTCTGGTATTGTTGAGAAGGCAAAAAAAAGCCTCGTTTCTAAGAAAAAAAGGATCAAGCACCCCCAAAAGTTTTTGACGTCCGAAGATGTAAAAACGAATCCCGAAATGAACGAGACTTATTAAAAGTCAGTTAATGTCGTTCAAAAGCAAAACGATAGCTATTGACATTGAACCTCTCATTGTTTTAATTCACAATTAGGCGAAATGGACGATACCTGTGAGCTGGTATCTTACTCTCTCAATTTCCACACTACACCACTTGATGATTTTAAGGCTGCCCCATTTCACATGCATTATTGTCGCATGATGGCTCTTCACCAGAAACAGGACTGGGTGTAGGTAATAAATTTTGGGTTTGAATTCACTAAGGGTCACTTGTATGGAAATTTGGGATTGAATTGTTAATGAAAAACATAATTCTGGGCCCCAGACCCCAAGTGATGATGTATTTCTGTTCGGTATACCACTATCCAAACTTAAACTACGCCCGAGTTACGAATTCAAGAGCCTTTCCATATTTTTTTATTTGTGCTGGAGAGGGTTCGAAATATCTCTGAAAGCTGAAAGACCAAAGTATCCATAGACATAGTCTTATGTGCCGCAATACGCCCCTGTACACACTTAATTTTTCTAATGATAAAGAACAATGAATTAAAACTTTATTTTCAATGTTCTTTTGTTATAACCTTGCCCTAACACATCAGGGTCATATCGTAAATAAATTCTTATTCAAACCCAGAATACCATGTATTACAATTAAAGCATATTTCATAACACATAATTTCATGTTCATAAGTAAACTTTAAAAATAGGAATTTTTCAAAAAAGTTCAAATATATAAGCTCATTTTTAATTTCTCTAATTACCACTGTACAAGGTACATTGATTTGGAATTATTTATTCTTAGATTTATATAGGGCATCAGAGAAAGGAGATCCAAACATATATTTAGGTCTTACACTATTATATGTAAGGGAATTAATGCATGCTAAATCTGTTGAGACCAGCATTCACATAGGGTAGGGGTGGCCAACATTTTTGGGAAGAATGCCACTATCTGAAAAAAAAAGTATGTCGGTGCCCTTCCAAATTTTTTCAACAGACAAAAAAATATCAAAAAAGGAAAAAATGTTACTCATAGGCTTTTTATGGGACTTTTATGCATATAGCACCTTTTTTTATTCAAGTCTAAGTATTGGAAATCTAAAAATAATATAAAAGTACAAATTTAGGTTTTATTGTTAAACTTTGTATAGGTTCGGATCAGTTATGCTAGGTTAAAAAAGGATGTATGGAAAGATTTCTGCATTTTTTTATCATCTTGAGAATCATCAAGCCTAGCACTGCAGTAATCCTGCAAATTGGATCCTAAATTTTAAGTCCATTGTAGTTTGGAGCATTATTAACTTTGGTAGACAGTTCCTGAATCAATGTGAAATTTGTTAATCTTTTTGCAAAAGTTGGCTCAAAAAAGAAAAAATATGATGAAATTGGGTACAAAAAACAATATTTTCTCTGTAATCTTAAATTATTTAAAAGTCTCATAATATCAGTAAGAAAAACTAAACTCCATAGCCAATCTTCATTCTTGAGCAGCAAACATTCACTGGGCAGTTCATAGTATTCTTTCTGGTATTTTAAAACACGCTCCCTAAAATTCCAAAATCTTGAGATTGTAGTTCCTTTGGAAAGCCCATGTACAACACCAATGAAAAGAATATTCTCTGCATGATAATTTTCTATTGCAATTCAATAAATTAAGTGTATTTAAAATTTAAGCTGGTATACCCCGCTTTCCGGGAATTAAAAAATTAAAAAATACAGACTGAAGGAAAAAAAGGATTTTTTAATGGGGGGTTAATTTTAGGGAATTGTAAATTAAAAAAAAAACTTTTTTTTCCAGCTAAAAAAAAACCATGTTTGTTTTAATTTTAAGTCTGTGGATATAACAGCTGAAAAAAAAAAGTTTTTTTTTAATTTATAATGCCCGTAATTGTTAATACGTTAATATTAAATCTCTATAAAATTTGAATTTATTGAACAATCTCTTATATAAAAAAATTTACTGAAAACTCTCTATATAAAAAATTTAAAAATTTACTGAACAATCTCTTTTAAAACAATATTAAATTTACTGAACTATCTTTTATATACAAAGTTCAAAACAGGCCCCAAAAAAAAGTAGGGTGAAAAAATTCCCAAGGGGGGGGAGGGGGACCATGCCCTTTTGACCCCTTCCGGGGGGGTGAGGACCGGATAAAAAGGGAAGCATTGCAAGCAAGGGGTGAAGGGTGCATGCCCTTTTGACACGGGTGGATTGAAATAAATTACCCCCTATTTGAAAGGGGTATTGTTCACCATTTCTTTTTTTATTTTATTTTTCCAAGGGAACCCCAATTTTTTTTTATAATAAAAATAGCCTAAGATTTTTTTATAACATTAGCTATCTGCCAGTGAAAAAGGGGAAAATTTGGGCCAGCCGTTTTAGAGATTAGCCGGGGCAAACAAAAACAGACAAAAATTTTAAAAAATTTATTTTTTCATATAAAATACCCATATACTTTTTTTGCATTTAGTAAAAGCTGTTAATTTCAAATTACAAACAGACACTTCATTTTTATTTATATGTATAGATAATTTTTTTCTTTTTGGTGGGGGGTGTCCAAGACAACTGCATTTCAATAAAATTGTGAATATAAAAACCTTGTTATTTATTATCTTTTCAAATCATATAATTTTTCAATAAGTTTTTGCATGACACTGCTGCAACTCTGCCATGCCACATTGTGGCATATGTGCCATGGGTTGGCTTCCCCTGACATAGGGTTTTTTGTGAATGTAAAGAATTGGCTAGCTCAGTTGCCAACCTTGTCATCTGATTGCAGTACAAAGTTCATCAAAATTTACAATAAAATCACAACAGTTTTTTTTTGGTGTATTTTTCTCGTTAAAACATACCATAATACCACTAACCTTAAGTACAACACAATAGTTACAAAAAGTGTGCAGACCATTCAAAAAAAAATTTCAGTGTTTTTTTATTTAATTTGTCTCACTAATAATATTCAGTTTGTGACACAAATTGATGTATTGAAACTCCATTTTCATACTTTGTTATTAACAAAGAACATAATGAAATGGATTTTGTTGATGAAAATCATAAATTAATACTATAAACATATTTACAAAGCTTTTAAAAAACTTTCATGTTGTAATGTTAAACACAAACACACAAACAAATGAAATATATAACTTTAACATAAATAAATTTATTTGTTAAAGTATTTCTTCTATACAACAACCAACGGGATATAACTGCTTTAATACAAATGCTATCCTTAATTACATATTAATTTTATAACATAGATTCTTAAGGAACATAGCTAGCCTTTGTTTAAAACTTAAAATTTTGGGTAGTGTAAAGGGTTCCATGCAACAAGAAATATTTAAAATTAGTTTCATTAAAAAAAATCTGAAATAAAAGCACAGCAATACAAATTTAGAAAAATACTTTGTACTTGCAGGTTAAAATGTTATACAGCTTTTCTATTACTTTTCAATCATATTACAAGAAAACCATACCTTAAGAGTACCATTACAAGAGCCAATTAAAAACATAGTGCCTACTTATTCGTGCTTAGTGAAAAAATGTTACATCTGTTTACAAGAAACACAGTAAGCATGAGATCATGCATTTTTAACCCATTCAAAGCCAAAATGTTCCGAAACTGAATTTTTATTTATAGCTTAAAATAAATATGGTATACAAAACATTTCAAACTTTTAATTCAAGGTCATTAAAATGAGATACACAACTTAAAAGTCGGCTGTCACATGATAAATAACAGATACACTGTTCAGCATTTTCTGTGTTATGGAAAAAATTTGATCTTAAATATTAAAAGAGAATTTGGATTTATACTAATTTCTTCCTTGCAGAATTTCCTCTTCTGTGTAGCATTGCAGCAATTTGCACCACAGTAATCCCTAAAGGGAAATTTGCATGAATTTTCCCTAACCGATGGGGAATTTAATCAGTCTGGAAATAACTTTGGACGATTGAGGAACCCTGAAATCAGTGGGTGTGCCTACCCATAAAATAAAAAATTTTTTTAATGAATATTTAATTGTTTGTGTGTCACAACATCTTGTGATATTAAATATTTAAAAACTGAAAATAAGGACTGATATTTTAAACGGGAATACACGACAAGCATGTTTATATAAGTATAAACTAAACTTGAATAACTGTACATGGGAATTTAACATCTTTCATTTGCATTTGCTTTATTCAGACAATTCATATCATTATCTAACAAATGATATACTAGTATAAAAAAAAATATCTAAAAAAAAGAATCAATAAGTGTTTTTTTTTTTCCATGTTCTTTAAATTAAAGAATGAAGTGATTCTCGGACAATTTTTTCCTTCATTTTATGCTATTTAATGTTAATTAGATTGTCAAAAAATGGAAATTATGCAGAAATTTAAAATTGAATAAAATATATTTTCGGTATATTAGTTAAAAATATTCACCTTTTTTTGAAATTCATTACTAGACTGTTGCTGAAAATTATATTCAAAATATTAATCAACTTTTTACAGTTATTGATTAATTCTAATATTCTTTTACTAACAAACTATTATGTTTTGTAAAAAGCATTTCATTATACATTTAAAATATGCCTTAGATGTTAGAAGCTTTGAATGGGTTAACATTCAGTTAAATGGAAGAACATTTTACACATCAGATATTTTAAAATTTCAAAAAAAAAATATACAGGAAAAGATGTATTTTGGAAAATTAATTTTTAAACTTAATCCCACAAAATCAAGAAAGAGGTAATTTACAAAATAAATGACTTAATACAATTAATAAAACAATAATTAATGAGATTTTACAATTTGTATTTATTCTTTTGCCCTGCAATTAAAAATATTTTTTTGATTAAATTTAACATAAAAACATTCAAAGCACAAGTTTTAAATGGTTTCAAAATTTTATATAGTAATATTGTATAACTTAACATTTGTAAAATTACAACTATATACAGATACATATACATTTCCAGGATGATACATGTTTATTAGAATTAATTCCAAACATATTCTTATTCCATTTTCATTCTGTACATAGCACTCCATTTGATTACTCAATAAATAGATATAATACATCTGTTGCAAGAATAAATGAATTCATTCATTTTAAATTAAAATCATGTAAAGAAACATTATGTTCTTTTACAACAAAGTATATTTTTATACGTCAAAATTACAATTGTAATACTCCCACTGAGTATTTTTACACATAAGTAAAAGATTTCTCGTAATTATATTTGTACAAGATGATTGAATGGATGAAAAAATATCTCTTAATTTATCACTTGGCAGCCTCATTGGAACTTTGCAAATAAGTTATGATACAAAATCACAACTCCACATCTTTAGATAAGCTTGATTTGCACATATATTAGTGTTCACTATATGGGATCATTATCAAAATGTCCAACCTTAGTGGCAGATTGTGTACATCAGTCTTAAATCTACACATGGCCATCCAAAGATTGAAATGTGAACACTTAAAACTGTCTTCAAAAATAAGTGCACTCATCTACATCAGATGCTAAACTGCAGCCATCAGATTGTGTCCATGAGTTCCCAAGACCTACCCAATGTCAATGTTATCCCAGTGACTTTAATTGCATTTTTTAATAAATTAAAAATTTTGTCGTGAGATCACTTGCTTCTTTCGAGCACTTTCTCAATCACAGACATCAGAGCTCGTTTTTCCACAGAATCAGTCAGAATAGCAATACTGCTTAAGGCTGAATCACAATGAGTCCTAGCTAAGCGTTTGGTGTGTGCAAGTCCATCACTCTGTAAAAAGGGGGAAAAAAGGCACAATTAATTTTGTTAGAATAAAATCGAAATAAAATTAATGTGACTAAACTAAGCTCTTAAAGTTTAGCTATTTAAGATATTTTTCAGTGCTTAAGTTTACACTCATTCTAATTTACAGTTTCATCTTGGTGGAAAAGGAATTAAAATACAGTTTAATACCAATTTAGAGAATGTAAAGAATTTTGTAATAAAAAGTATTTCAAGAATTTCTATCTATATTCTCTTATTTTAATATACAAATAATAATTTTAAAAAAAGCATTTCGAACAGTAATTAATTAAAATGAGCTTTGAAAAGAATTTCTACAAAACATTTTTATACTGTAAATAAAATCAAATTTTAAAAAATGAAACAAACAAATATTTAAAACAATATGTATTAGGTTCTATAGTGGTAATAATTTAGCTTCTTTTTAAACCTATTAATTAATTAACCTGTATTCCTATTCAGTGAATTCAAAAACAGGACACTTTTTAATGAGTATACAGATTGATTGTACAATTTAATTTTTTTAATTAGTATAACTATTTATAGATAACAAAAAGGCAAGCAATAATTATTATCTGTAAAAAGAGCAAGCATAATGATGCTGTGACCAAAATAGAAAAATTTAGACTTAATATCTTTTGATAATCCCAAAACTTTTTCTAATAACTTTCCCAAATGTCTTTTGGGGTTTTTGGTTAAAGAGAAATGCTCTTTAAATTTTTCTTATAAATACAACCTTTCGCATTATAAAAGTTGTTTTTTAATTCTATTCATTCTATCTAATCGACTTCAGAACAAATATATATGTTATCTACAATAAGTTTAAGTTTTAACATTCTTAGAATACAACATTTTTCTTTTCAATATAAGATTCAAAATCATCAATCCATGTTTTTTTGGTCCACCACACCAAAAAAAAGATGATGAAAGCATAATAGAACAAGCATAATGTTTAGAAAAAAATAAGAATCTGTCAGTTTTGATAATTTGCTAATCCACCCACCAAATATAAAACTAAGAATTTTTCCAATTAGAACATCAGAATTACAACCTTTCTAATTATACCTTGACCAAGGTATAATTAGAAGCTTCAGAATAAATTACAAAAATCTGTCAATATACTGAATTCTATTCAGTTAATAACCGAGGCTTTTAAATCAGCATCACAAATTTGTGTTGTGCTGTTTTAATAAAGCATACTTTCAAATTATGCAGTGCTTTCAGTAAAAATACTACTGATGAAAATGAATTTTTTATCGGGTTTAAAAAACAAAAGGTTCAAAAAAAAAATTTTAAAATTTGATGAAAATATGCCCAGGAGACATCAATGACAACATAAAATCTTTTATTTTGTTATGCAAGCTTTGAATAAAATAGCATAGAAAGCAGTGATGAAGAAGATGAGCTAGATGAAAAATGTAACATTAAAAAACTATACATATGCCTCAAAAAACTTCTTGCAATTTAAAAAATTGCATTACAAGTTTTGGAGACAGTGAAGATTTTAGATCTTCAGTGACTTTATCCACAGAAAAAAAATGCTTGCAGTACACATTTTCCAACAATACCCTGTAACATATTACCTTCAATAAATTTTTGGCAATTATTAAACCTTTTTACTTAATTTTCATTTTCCTTAGCTTGTTCAAATTCAAATAATTATAAGGGATTATGTTTTTTTTATATATTGTCAGCCTAAAATAGACGGGAAACCCCCCAATTGATTTTATATAGAGGAAACGCCGCCCCCTTTTTGGGGGATTGCAGCGGTTGCCCGGGGGGCATGAAATCCAAGATGAAGGCCTACGCTTCCCTTTGTTTTGTCTACACCATCCCAGTGCGAGCCCATTTTTAAATTTATTCCTCCACAGCAACACTTTTTTTTTTTTCATAATCAGATTTAAGGAGAGTGGGAAATTTAACATAAAATAAATACATAGAAAGTAATATTAATGTATTACACTTCCAGATATAAATTATTTACACTTTTTGTGCTTCACAAAATTTTTAAACAAATCGCACTTTTAAAAATATCAAAGTAAAACCAGATTGTAATATTATCGCCTATCTTGGCGTACATAAACAACAATTTGATGCCTAGCCCTACTGTATCAAATTAGAATCCCAGATGGAGTTACTCAGTCTGATAATTAGACCGACAATATGATTTATATATATATATCTAAGCTTGAAACAATCTAAATTTTTTAATAGATTACATTTTTAATATTACCCCGGAACAAAATTCGCTATTAGGTGTCTCCTTTTTGGGGGTATTTTGTTTTATTCAGGATTATTCTATTTATCAGATATCTTTACGTAAAACAGTTGCATTGAATAATTTACTGTGCAGAAGAGGAAATATACATTTATTATTATAATATATTCTAAAAACTTCTTACACCATATCTTAATAATTGCTTATAATTTCACACAATGAATCTCATATCAAGGTTCAGTGAAATCATAGTTAAAATTGAAAACAATTAAACCAAAAAAAGTGTATGTATACATATATTATTTATTTTTATTTGATTTTAAACTTTTTCCATAAGAATTGAACACAAAACTTCACTTTAATACAGATGCATTATGTAAACTACTTCTAAAATTTAGCATTCTCCACAAAAACACTTTACTTTCAATTAATAATGAAAAAGAAAAAAAAAGACTAAATGCAATTTTTGTTTATTGTATAGTAAAATTTCAAATCTATATAAAGTTTATTCTAAAATTACCATCCTTAGTTCTCATTCAGTGTAAAATTTCCTAAGGATTGTAATCATATATACAAAAAAAAGTACCTTCATTATTACCATGCAAACAAGTATTTCAACCACTCAAAGAATGTTACATGGAAACATGGAGTTTATTTTAAAAGTTAAATAACATGTAATAAGCAAGATATGTTTATATAAAACTGACAAAAAAACAAATCTCTTTCTCTCTCATTAATTCCTGCTTTAAATTTCAGGGAAGAACCATTCTAAATACTCACTTTATGCACAGCTTCATATGCTTTTTCTACATCCCCCAACTTACAAAATCTTCTAGCAATCATTGGTTTCAGTTCTGGAAACTGCACAAAAAGAAAAAAAAATTATATTAAATTTAATAACATACCAGTAAATAACAATGAAAGATGAAAAATATAATTTTTTAACAAAGTAACACAACTTATTTAACTGAACATACCCTTTGACTGGCATATAATACTGGAGCTGTAGCTAAACCTAGTCTTAAATCTGCAGCTGTAGGTTTCCCTAATTCAGACTGGCTAGCCATGAAATCTAGATAATCATCTATTAGCTGCAAATAAACATAAAAAAGCTTAATTTTTATTTTTAAATAACTTCTTACGAAGAATTTTATCAAGTAATGCAACAGATAAATATGAAAAGAAGCATAATCAACAAAAGTATGTGAAAGATATAAAATCATATTTATATAATTCTGAACACTTACAAACTATATTTCCCTATTTATTTACAAGGAATTATATGTTAATTCTCTTATTCAAACAAATAAACTGAATGAATGTTCAGCATGTTTTTATTTATGAAACAGTAACAAAATATTCCTACTATTTTATCCTGTTTTTTTAATAATTGAATTGCCATATTTACAAACTAACCATGCCCAATTATTCAAATAATTTTATGATGACAAACAAGATAGTAATAATTTGAAAGTTATCTTTAAATATTTGCATGATTATTTATTATTATGCATTGTATTAAAGGGTTTAAGAATTCAAATACTACACTTAAGAATTTTTTTTAACTGTAAGTTAAAAAGAAAACAAGAGTATGAAAACTTGCTAAAATTTTTTAACTTTTTTTAAAATGTTTAATTTAATCTTGAGATCTATAGTACTTATATTTGGACTAAAATTTGTGTGTAATTATTGTATTTATATAATCAATTCAACATATATATATTTATTATTATCCTGATGAAAACAGTCCATTGAAAGTGCTATAAGAAAATTTAAATTCCCAATATTAAAAATTCTTATGAATTACACTTTCTCAAATATAAAGCTAAATCAGGAAATAAAATTCCTTCATATTTTTCTAGGTATTTACAGTGTAAACCTTTTACTAAAAGTAAAAAACAGAAAAAACTATCATCTAGCTAGAGATATTCAGAACAACCATTGCAACACACAATGTACATTAGAATACTAATATAAAAATGTAAATGAATCAAATCAAATGAAAAAAAATAAGGTAATAATGAATAAATTAAATATTGTATGTTAAATAATTATGTCATAAAAATTGTGTTAAGTAAAACAAAATGTTAAAAATATTAAAGTCGAGCTTAATAAAAATAAAGTTCTAAATTTAAATGAACATAAACATATGTATGAGAAACATCTTAAGATATTTAATTGTACTACATACAAATCAGACCTTGAAAATCCACTGTTTATATATATTTATTTTGATCATTTAGAATTTAATAAAGGACAAATAATTTCATAAAATTAAAGATATTAAATGTTGCAAAAACAAAAATACAGGCAATTTTTCTTTAAGATGCAATACATGAATTTTACAACAATTAAGTGATATATATATTTTCTTGAGTATCAATCATATCCAAGCACAAGCATTAATCAGAATTCAAAGATAAAAACATACTTGGAAAGCTATTCCAACATCCCTTCCATATTGAAAAGCCATATCTTGCAATGTTTCCTTAGCACCACATAATACAGCTGCCTTTAAAATAATTTATAAATAATAATAAGTAAAATAAAATATTTAGTAGTTACAAGTATTGAAACTGTACAAATAAACTGACCTTTATCTCAATTTGAAATTTTTTACTGTACATATATTTTAATACTTTTAAAAAATTTCAATCAGATTTTCAAATTCAATTTTTTTTTATTGATGAAAAGTTATATTCACTTTAGTAGGTTTGACAAACTGATCTTTAAAACCTAGCATATAAATCAGTATTAAAAGCGAAAAAAAAAGGGATGGGTGACTTCCCTAATCAAACTCAAATACCAGTTATAGTTGAAGAATCTTCCATAACAATATGATCAGAAAGGAACTATACAAACCTTAAATGCTCCTTAAATATGGGCACATTAATTATAATTAGAAAATTTCTAAGCCACTCTAAATGACCAAATCATTTGACTAACATTCATTTAGTTTCTACATATTTCCACAAAAGAATACAAGGAATACTTTAAATTTGCTCAAATAAGTTGCTAATAAGTATAATTATTTTATGAGTGAATAAAAAAATTATAGATTAATTCTCCTAGACTGATATGTAATTTGTTTAATTCTCCTAGACTGATAATATGTAATTTGTTGTTTCAGCATATAACACTTTTTCAAACATTATTACAGTTAAGTAGATATTATAAGTTATATATATTTTTCAATATACAAGAGTCATCCAAGCAAAAAGGGACAAAGTCTGCAATGCAGAAAATATTTATCATTCAGCCATGAGATGACAGCATAGCTGAACTGGTGATGTGATGAAACTGAACAAATATGTTAGTTTCCAGACAGCTTTACTATGTATAACAAACATTTGCAACAGCCAAAGTGTGTGAATACTTCCAGGCAAGTATAACTTAGAATTATTCTGTTTTTTAACAAAGAAGATGTGATGGTAAGTAAAATTTGTCAACAAATTCAAGCCATATATGGAAATGAATGCAGCATTGTGAATGAAGCCTTCAGTACCAATTGTGTGCTAATTTCAGAGTAGTTAGGTAGATCTTATTCTGGAAAGAAGTCCACAATCGAAGATGGAACAGTTCTCATGTGGACATGTTGGTGGAAGAGAATCACCACATAACTGAACATGAACTATCAATTGCTGTAAAAATTAATTGGGATACCAGAAAGTTTGCACTCCATGTAATGTACCCTGACACCTTTGCAATGAACACAAAGACTGCCACATGAAAATGTGCCAGAAAGATTTAATTTGACACCATAATGACTGAAACTATTATCAGAGTCCATTGTGGCTTTGGATTAAATATATCAGATATCAAAATCTTTAGGCAACAAAGAGAATATCAGGAATGAAGACATTGGTCATTGTTAAGACAGAAGGCCTAGTCATTAAGCTGGAAAGGTCTTGTTGAGCCTGTTTTTTTATATCCAAGGATTATTGATGTTGAAATGAAAGTCCATTGGGTCTACAATTAACATTAAAATTATTGTGAGACTCTATAGAACCTCATAGGGCCATTAAAAGCAAATGACCAGCAAATTGTCACAAGGTGCAATCTTCCAAGGACAACATAGGACAATCTGTATTCTTTGTGCAATGTGTTGGGTCACTCCTTTTCCAGTCAGAATCATACTTCATTTCTAAAAGGCCAGAGTTTCACCTGCAATCAAGCAAGGCATAATGCTGCAGAAGCATAGTTGGGTCAAAATTTTTGTTCTTCAAAAAATTTTATGTTGGGACAATTGAAAGAACAACGGGGAAATTATCTGCAAGAACTCTTGAAACTACATTCCTATGCTTTTGATTCTTGTAATGTATTTTTCTAAGCAAAGTACCCAATTTTTCAGACACTAGTAAGACACTATGTTTTATTTGAACAATTTTTATAAAACCAACCGATTTCACCAATAGAAATTATTTAAAAAAAGGCAACTAGAATCGCAAAAATTAGCATTGCTTTTACTTAAAAGATAATAATCATTCATTGAACCATTAGCGAATTTGCATTTAAATAAAAACTACGAATTTAAAGAATTTTATTTTAAACATTACAATGCAACCATCCTATACATATATTACATCTTCTATAATAGAATGAACAGAAATATTTAAACAAAAAGAATTTTCCTTACTGCTTTGCATGTGTAAGCTGTTAGACTGGCAGTCTTCTTGAAGGTTTTCTTAAGGTATTGATTAAACCTTTCTGTTTCATCTTCAGAAGAACTCATTTGCATGAATTCACCTTGGACCAGATCTAAAAGCACCTGAAGAAATAATTTCATAAGTTTATAAATTTAAATCCAATAAGCAATATGAATAGAATATTCACAATAAATTTTCAGAATAACTTACTTGAGATCAAATGTAACATATATAAAACAAAATTTTAGACAAAGATGCAAATAAAAATCAGTAATCAAATATATTTATTAAAAATTCATAAAAACCTTTTACAATACATCTCTTGAGAAAATATTTTTGATGTATAAGAAATAAATTCCCCCATTTCAGAATAATTGTAAGTTACAATTATTTAAAAATTGCTTGAAAATCTTAACTATAACATTAAAAAAAATTTGATAACAAATTATATCCAAAATGCTGCAATATTTTAAAATTACTGCATATCGGTATGAAATCTTCCAAATATAGCACAATTAAATTTTTAGTTTGAATTATAAAAGATTTGATCAAGATAAATATAAGTTACTACGAAATTTCTTCAAAACAAATTTATTTTTTCATCCTTTATTAATGTATTACTTTCTATTTTATTTCACTTTTTTTAATTAAAAAAGTACATCTTTGGACTTCATATTTTTGATATTTCAGGAACATACATTTATATGCATAATTTTTTTCATTTGGAGATTACTTAAGTGCACAGTTTAAACAACGGAAATTTTTATTGTTATTACTATGGAATAAATAAAAAAATATCAATAAATGATTTTTAAAAAAGGAAAAAGGAACATGCATTACATTGAAAAGAATATATTTTAAAATGAAAGGAGTTTATTTTTTCTTAAATATTACTGGAATTTAATGCAGACATTAAAAATAAATGATAAACTGATTTCTTTAAAAACAATATGAATTCTATTTTTTCTATATGATTAAAATGTAGGAACTCCAGCAAAAAAAATTATAAAACTTTGGATCGAATGTTGAACAGGAAACAAAATGTTTATTATATACACTATACCTCAAAATTATATGAATTAATTTTACATAAAATAGAAATGAAATATAAAGTTTAACAAACATTAACTTGAATAAAAAAATCTTAAGTTCTTATACTAGTAGAATAATGGAAAAGTAAATATGAATGATGAACTAACTACAGATGATACCAAATGTTAATATAAAAATTATTAGGAGGATATATTTTTAAAAAATTTTTAATTTACTGCATTAAAATTATCCCTGTGAGGGGTATATTTTTATTATGGTAAATTTTAATAAAATAATGCATAAAAATCACTTTTTTCTATGACATTGAAAGACAGGATCCCTCACATATCCAAAGAAATTGTAGTAGAAAATGTTTTTGGTAACATGATCACCCAAATTTGTATAAATAATTGTTACATAATTTTAACAAATTCTAGATTTAAACTTTGATTTTAAAAAATTTAAAATCAATTAACCATTTTAACAAAATACAGTAAAAAAATTTGTGTTACAAAATTATAAATAAAATTGAAAATAAAAAAAATAAATTTAAAATAAAATAAATAAAATGCTCAACTTGGCAACTACATTAATTGCATATATCAATGATTTGAACAGAATGCAGGATATTCAATATAAAGCGTAATTATCAAAAAACCAATACAATGAAAAACATAATGTAAATCAATAAATAACATTAAAAAAATTAAGTAATTCTAAAATAATATATGGTACAGTGTGGAAAAAAGAGTATACATATATTAAAAATGTCTTTTTTCTTGGAAAGCTAAGAAGCTAAAAAGAAAAAAAGCTAAGCTAAAAAAAAAAATTTTACAGCCATTTACTAAAATTGCACATGTACTGCAAAGGAAGTATGAGTGCACTTGTTCTTCATAAAACTTGTTACTTATTATTTTATCGTAAATCATTGCAACATTAGAGATGTTCCCTCTGTTACAAACAGCCCTCCTCGCAAGTTCCATGCATCCAAAATACCCAAGTGATACTCACAGAGCTGATTCAAAGCATCACGGCTGGGATCAAAACCCCTACCTCAGAAGGGCAGAGGTTCACTACAAAATCAGTACAGAAACTATTGTAAACCCAGTTATTTCATGCAAATTTTTATAGGATACAGAGTATTTTGAAATATTCAAAATCTAATCAACAAGATTTGAACAATATTTTCTTTTTATATTTTTCCCAATAATGCAAGCTTAAAATACAAAACTTCTTTAAAATGTCAAAAAAACATATTAAATGAACACAAAACATTTAATTGTGTAGTAATGCCATCTATTAATCTCATTTAGAAGTAAATGATCATCTTATGACTACTTTTTATTAAATTGTTGCTATTTTTATGCATGAAAAAATACGTATAGGTGGTTTCATTGTAAGCGGTACTTAACTCAATGGCGCAACAGCCCATGAGGGCCAAGGTCTACTGTGCCCAACTGAGTATATGCAACCTTGGGCCCTGAGATGCATGAGCAGATGTTTATATAAATAAATAAAAATTAAGTTTTAAGAAATTATCATCATGTCAATAGTGTACATTTTCCTACATATATTATTTATTGATTTATAACAGACAGATATACATTTACATAGAAAAACTAAAATTTTTATATCAGTTTCTCTAAAATGAGCATAAAATTTATTTTTAAAAAAATTGAAAGAACAAAAATGTATGTTTAAGTGGATAAATACAAGTTAGCTGCTTGAAAAGTTTTAAAAGTTTATTAGTAATAATTTAGTACCCAATCAAGAAGAAATATATAAGTTATATATATGCATATTTACAAAATATATATTTAAAGTTAGTATATATGTGGCATTGTACTTTCTAAAAAATTTAGTATATTCATTCTGCCTTTTGAATTTCTTAAATTATTTCCCTTTAGCCTTTTTGATCATAAGAAATAAAAGAAAAATAATTCCTCAAATGAATTTAATTTCCCCCCCCAAGTTTAACAAAAAGTGTTTTGCTAAGAAAATCATATTTAAAATGTAATGATTTAATTATTAGTATATGGCACTGTTTCAATGACTAATGCAAGTACTCCTTTAAGCATTCAGAACATATATTGAATATGTTTAAACCCGAGGTCTAAATGATTGATGCATAATATTCTTTGAAATCAAAATAAATTATTATTTTGCTACTAATTAAGTATGCTGGCTGAATTTGGTGAAAACAGCTATTGCTACACACAGAACAATTTTTATATTGTGGAGTACATATATTTACACATCATTTTGAAAGAAATAAAAAAATCTTTATCCAGCTTCATTTTTTTAAATAATATTTTGAGAAAACAGAAAAATAGCATGCAAAAATCATATTTTGCTGCAATATAAATTCTACAATTCAACTATAATGATATCAATACCTGAGCTAAAAGATGAACAACATCTTCATTGCCTAATTGAGCAAGTATCCGTGCCGCTTGTGCTAATATAAAATCTCCAGCTAAAATAGCCTAAAAATGAAACAATATTTTAATACAGAGGAGGGGGAGAATTTCATTGTCCTAATGAAATTAAATGTAATACTTATAAATATCAATACATTAATATAAAATAGAATGTGAAAAATATATGCAACAAAATAATTTGTGAATTTATGTTAATGATATAATCAAATTATAAATCAATAATTCAGCAATATTTATTATATAATAAGGTCTGCTTTTTAAATATTGATAACTTTATTTCTTCTATGCATGTGAAATGCATTTCATTGCAATAATTCAAAAATAGGAAACAGATACACGTAATGATTTGGATATTACAATATTTATAAAATGTACATTCACTAAAATTTCTAATTACTACGAGTATATTGTTTTATTAAAAACATTCTAAAGAAAGAAATAAACATTGAAACTATAAAATTATATACATATATACAGTCCAACCTCTATATTGCGAATTTTTCTATATAGTGAACTTTTTCCTGGAACCAAGAACATTTCACGATTTTCTTCATAACCTCTCTAGAATAAAGTGCATTTTCTATATAACGAACTTTTCTCTTGTGATTCAATTTTTTTCTCCCTATTTTTAAAGTATTTCTGGACATTTCAAGTTATTCTCTCTTTTAACACGTTTTATAGTGGTCATAAGTTTTCAAATGGTTTTTATTAGGTGCCTAATTCACCGAGAGCAATAAAATTCTGGGCATTTCATCCAAGAAGTGCAACCTTTGACCCCCATTGTCCAGTTCACTGTAAAGATCTTTGATATCCCCTTTCACCCCCAGTGGAGTTGTCTTGTGTCCTTCAACTAGTCTCCACTCTTCTGTAGTGTTGATCAGTTGTACTGGTAACTTTGTTTCTTGTAGCTCGAAAATGTTAAAACTTAAGTGCTTGAGCATCGAAGAAATACATTTAATTCTTCAGGAAGTGGATAAAGGCATCAAGAAACTTTCCTTGCAATTTTCCTTTCTTTTGTTAGTTAAGATATATAAAATAAATGCATATTAATTTACAAAAAGGTATGAATAATTACTTATTTTAATATATAGTGTTTATGAACTTGAAATTTGTTTTATATGGTTTATGAAGTATATTGAAAAGTGAACTTCCATATAACGAACTTTTTTCGAGGTTTAGTGACTTCATTATATAGAAGTCCGACTGTATATATATATATTCCAGTTTATAATTTAGATGAAAATATGGCGAATAATTAGAAAATTTTCTTTGTAAGTAGAAATTTTAAATTTAATTCATATCAACTGAAATAAGAGCATTTTATGAAAAATTATTTTTTATAAAAGATTCAACATAGAAAGTTATAATAATAATAACACTGTTTTTTTACTTAATTTAACCTTTTCATAATAATGAATCAACAATTAAACTGATCAATAGAAAACATTTTAGAGACGGGCATGTCACATGCATCAGCAGCTGGGTGATGCACTGGTAAAATGCAGATGTTAGTGATCTACAGGAATGGATGTGCCATATTTGTATTCTTCCATGTACATGTTTAATTATTATTTTAAACCACAAAATGGGGCTACATTTCCACTACATTTAATTTAATCAAACCTCAAGGGTTTCACATTGTGGCTGTAAAGCCCTTGTTGATTCTGGTATTTTGTTAGGATTTGGGAGATGGAGATACAAAGTAAACAAAACAGCTGATGCAGAACTATAGCTGCATGTGTAATGGGCAATTTCAAATAAGGTTTTTTTTTTTTTTTTTTTTAAATTTTAGGAGTTGTTTTATTTAGTTTTCTTTCTTAGTAGATGGGCACTTTTTTTCCCTGCTGGTATTGAAATAGTCAAGCTTTTTCTGGAAGACATTTTCCTTAACTAAATGCAAAGGAAAGAGGGAAACGAAGAAGATTCATAGTTTGCACACAAACAGTAAGAATTCAATAAAAAGAAAAACAAACATTTTATTCTTGTGAAGTATGTAACATGGAACTTTGCATTTCATTCTAGCTTTAAAGACTATTACACATTGTCTCCCATTCTGATTTATATGTACATATGATATTTATAACATATCAATATTTAGATATGCTTAGCTTAAAATTTAAATTTCTTTCTCCCCCTTATTTTTTCTTTTTATAAAAGTTTTGTTTTTCATTCAAAGTGGGTCAAAAGTTTTATTTTTTGCAAGTAGATTTTAATGAGAATATTTTCAGAAAGTCTTCATAATTAGTGTTTATGATACATTAAGTGTAATAACATTTTCATAAATAATTTTAAAAAAATTGCCCTAAATATTTATTTTATATCATTTTTCTTAAAAGTTAGGGTTCGTGACATGAAATACCTTATCTACTCAGATAATCACCTAGTAGCATTTTACAGTCCTCAGGGAAAGGTGCACTGAACCACCTATTGCCTGATAAGAGAGTTCCAGACATTCATATAAAGCACACCCATCCCAAAAGGGTTAAATTGTACATTTTCTCAAAATACAACTTTGAACAAACATTTAACATAAACTGCTTGTCAAAAATATACATAAAATTTCCAAGATAAAAAAAACATGCGAGAATTATTTAGGAATATAGAACTCTAAGATGTTGTCACGTTAACAAATAATTAAAACATGTTTTGACTTGAATGTTACATAAAAAAGAAATTTTAACATAAATTACACAAGAAGTTAAAATTAGAATACCTTTCTTTGACCCCATAAAACATTAACACTAGATTTTCCTCTACGTGTATCAGATGTATCAATGACATCATCGTGCACTAAACTAGCTGTGTGGATCATTTCAGCAATGATAGCCATTCGATGTTGGGTTTCTAAAAGCCTGAAAGAAAAGTATTTAAAACATTATCTTCCAAAAAATAACTAAATTTGCTCCAGAACTACAAATAAAACAAGGATATGAAAATGCTTTTTTCTTTTCATTTAAAGATTTTGCATATATTATACTCATTACAAAATATATATATAATATGATGAATTATTTAGCTATAGAAATGGATAATAATTGATGGACATGATAAAGTAAATGCTTGTTATGATACTATAAATAAATCTGAAATATATAGATTAAAATCAGAATCAAGATGTTAGATTTTTTAAACAAAATACAATTTTTTCTTGACTCCATTAAACTTTAATGTTTTTTATATTTTGCTAATAAGCATTACAAAATTAATATCTGATTTGTGTTAGTTAATTTCCTCTTAATATTCAGTAAGAATTTTGGAAATAATCAAAAGTCTTTTAAATAGATTTTTTAGAAATGTGCAAAATTTTGTCACAATGTTAACTCAATAATTTTGTAGGTTTTTCAAAAAATATAAGAGCAATGAGCTTGTAAAAAATAATAAAGTTTCTAGAAATGTTTTCTTCAAATAGATTGTGCAAATAAGATATTAAAATTTTAGGAACTTAATTTAAATTTAATCTAAATGAAGAAATTATAAACTGTTTATTTGAAATGCAAAAATACTATCATTTATCAAAACATAATGAGCAAATTTCTAAATTGAAATTTAATTTGTCATTTTAAAACTTTTTTTTTTCTTTTTTTTTTTTTATCAGCCAGGGTAAACATTTTAAAAAGTAAGCACAATTATCATATAAAAAATTACTGATAACAGTTGACAGTAAAAAATAGAAAATTTTTACGAAAGATGACAGATCATTGCTAACACATAAAGACTACATAATTCACACACAAAATATTGTTTTATATTGTACGATTCATCTGACTTCAATCACACAACATTAGCTATTCAATTGAAAATTTTTTAAAAACATTAAAATGAAAAAAAGTATAATGAGGGTTTTTTTTATATGTGTACACAACGCAATATATAACTTGGACCAAAGGTACTAAATTAGATTTAAATAGAATATATTCTTTTTAATTGGTTTGGTCTCACTGAACTGAATTCAGGGGTGCACCAGCCCATGAGGGTCAAGGCCTACAGTGCCTATCTCAATTTATGTGACCTTAGGTGCTGGGGTGCATGTGCAGATGTTTCGGTCAAGTGGTTAAACTGACACAAAACCCCAGTGTTCAGTTCCCAAACAAGCTTGGTACTCATTTGTCGACCCACTGAAAGAATGAAAGGCTGAGTTGACCTTCCCCAGCACAGGTTTAGAACCTCGAACCTGTGGTGTGGCAGGCGCGACACACTACCGCTCAGCCACTGGGCTTCTGAACATACAGTATGGTTATAAAATACCTAGTGTCTGATATAAGGTACTCCAAAACAAGAATGTGTTGAATAGTTTTTTTCCTTTTGCAAATATTGGTCAATGATTTAATTCAATATGATACATATAAAATATTTACTGGCAATTCAACTTCCAATTTTTTGTTCTAAAAAGGTGAAGCTTTCCTGAAGAAATTGTTTCTTACCTACTGGATTCAAATATGTGGTAGTTAAGAGCTCTGGCCATTAGTACAACCATTACGGGACGGAATGCTTTACCATGACCATCAAAATAGTAACTAGATATATGTCCTAAGCTATTACTTTGTGAGGATAGTTCCTGAAAGAAACAAAATTTAATGTTGATGCTATCTATAGTAAAGATAATATTCACAATTTACATAGAAATAAAATATTTTCATATACTCATTCCCATTTAAGGTCAAACTGAACTTTTTGTGTTACTTCATCTCAAACACTAAGAGCAATTGATAAGAAAAAAGTCTAAGTGACACCTCACTCTTAATTTCCATACTAAAGCTAAGAGAACATTGGCATTCAGTTGTGTGAAAATGGTCTAGTACTAACAACTAGCAACTCTAAAAAGTGTGCTTTAAAATTAATAGTCTTGAACCATCAACAGATTCAAAACCCTGTACAAAAGACCTTTTGTCAGCAAAATTATATTCTAGCCTCGCCTGTTAGGAGAAATTTTCTCCAAGAGTTAATTTAGCCTCCTTTAATCAAATTATTCTTGTGTTTTCTTTTTACAATTATATATATTAAAGCCCCTACTTTTTAAAGTAGGAATCTTCAGCAGGCCACTCGTGGCTTGTGGATCATTGGTTGAAGGCCAGTGTCCCCACTTTGAATTTGAGGCTATTTCAAGAAAAATTGCCTTGTCAGCTATTTGTTATAAAAACTTTTCTTTTACATTTGATTTTTAAAACATTTCATTGATATGTTCGACACCTATTTGTAATAGAATTGTCTGAAAATGATGAATGTTTCAAAATCTTCCATTATACATTTTTGAAAACAATATATATACACAAATTTACAGCACCATCTCTTCACTTAAAATCAATTATAGTCTTATAAGAGTAACCCCCTTATTTATATAAATTTTCTAATCACACTATTTTTCAACAGACATGTGGCCCGCTGATCTTTGTGAATTTTTTTATGTGCCCCTCTGGTGTGAAAGGTTGAAGACACCTACTAAAAAGTAAACTATTTAAATGGACGATTATATTAATATTCCAAGATTTACAAGTTATTCTTACAATTATAAGTTTCAGGTATAAAATAAAAATTTTAATTTTTCAAATAAATGATGCCATTATCAGACCTTTTAATTAATAAAAGAAAATTCTGATATTCTTCAGAATTGTTATATTACATCATTCATTATATTATGTGTAACAGATTGCTTAACATTTTTAAAGGAATATATCTCTATTCCTATTAAACCATTAATTATTAGTTTAATGACTTTCTTATTTGGTTTGTTGGTCAGTAGTTAGTTATTTCTTGGTACCATACAACAATTTCCAGAAAGAAATTTCAACATAGGCCTAAAACCACAGAATTATCAAAGAAACACAAAGCAGGTCATCGAGCAATTATTTACCTTCTTTATGTCAGAGTAGAGGTTTATTAAGTCAGGCTCAGCTAATTTAAAAGGATCCACCTCCTGTTGCATAGTCCCAGGTGCAGCAGGGGTCTGGAGAAGTGAGGAACAAGTGGAGAACTGCTTTAGCCTTGTTATGGACTGTCGAGCTGACCTGCCCATGTGACGATACAGCCTCCATCTGTGAATAAATAAAATATTTGCCTGAAAATAAAAAAGAAAACATATCAGTTTGATTCAACTCTAATTTAAGAATGCTATTAAATATAATTATACAACAGGAAGATAATAATTAAGATAAATTTGTGTTTTCATTTAACATTATGCTAAAATTACATAACATGTAGGGAGAAGGACATTAACTGAATAGGAAAACACATGAGCAGTTTTATTTTCCATGCCACATAAGTACAGATTGGCTCAAGTGTAGTATATGGGGGCCACTTTTTGATTTGACGATTTTTCTTCGAATTTAGAGATTTTTATCTAAATGTCATGGTGAGATATCGAGAGAATTCATTCTAAAATAAAGAATAAATAATTCAGAAAAAAGTACCTTGGCAACCACTTCCACTAAGGTACTATTTTACAAGGTACAAGGTCGCCAAAATTTGACTTGCAGTCACCTCAACTCCACTTGACAAAGTTTAGAACTTGAATTCACAATTTGACATAGACATCCTGACTTCAATTATCAAACTTTCTCATCTTTGAGATTATAAAATTTTAATGGATTATATTTTTTAATAATAAACTGTAAAGTTGTCACACGCAAAACTTCAAATTGAGGTTTTTACTATTAATCTTTGAAATCAAAGAAGGATAGGAAAACACTGTACAATCTTTAAACTTTAAAAAGTAACTTTTTGCAATGGTTTCACAACTTATTATTAGGTAGCACTTCAACACTCTTTTTTTTATTTACTTAACTGAAAAATTATTTACAATCTGACGGATTTAGGAAAAAATAGTTATAAAAATATTCCTTCCAATGAGATTATCATCATACATACACATTCATAATAATCATTTGATCAAGAAGTATAATTATAAAAGAACAAAACCAGCATTTTGAGCTAAAATATTTTTAGATATAATAAATGTGTGCTGTATTATATAATTTTTTGGTACTTATGTATTATATCGTTGACCAATTTGACAAATGAAAAGACATCACCACACAAATGCCAAGATATACGGCCAATAGTGGAAAATTGCTTTCACATATGTACAAACCATAATCTTGTTGGGGTATACTGACTGTTTTACATTATAAATATTTAGTTTTCTTTTTCTTTTTTTTTAATTTGTGTGTGAATCAATTTTTAAACTTATTATTTAAAATTATACAGTGGTTATAGATATTTTATTTAGGTTGAAAATTCTTTTCCACATTATTATCGTCTGCTTTAATTCAATAAACTCTTATAAATAATACACGATTTCTCCATTTATTAGCTGATACATAATCGTCTAATGTTAAAGTTACGTTGCTTAAGTTGGCATCTTTTGTAATTATTCTAAATAGTTCAATCGAAATAAATAAAGAACTACAATGCATAACTGACTTAACGTGTAATTAACTTTTGTATAATTTATCGAGATATTATCATTCATTTGAAATATTGATTATTAGAGTGATTATAAGAATAAAAGGCATTTGTGGGATAAACTTTGGCTGCTATTATTTGTAATAATAGCATTTGGCGACGTCTTTTGATTTGGCGAAACTGCTCGATGGTACAAAAAGCACAAGTACCGCTTTTTCTTCTTTAAACAAAGTTCTCATAGTTGCAAATACTTTTCACAAGAATATTTATATTTTCAATAAACTGATGAATTTCTCCAGCTAATAAAGCACAATGACCTAAAATAGTTGAATATATAAAAACACAACAGTTAAAGTATCCAATATTAACCAGCCTACGTTTATATTTTTAACCAAAATTTCCTCGGTCCTCACGGATCTTTCAAAAATCTGACAAATTTAGGTGCACAATAATAAAAAGTTACAATTGTTAGAAATGAGAATTTATATTTGGAGATTCTAAAAAATAAAACAAATAATGTGAGAAAAGATATGACCGTCAATAACGATTCTACATCAGCTAATTTAATCAAATTTAGAATGTTTTAACCATAAATGTTTAACCATCAGACACAGAACAAATAAGAAACGAGAATTACCATATTGTACGGTACATTAGAATTTGTAGTCATTGCCGGGAAAGGGGAATACAGTTAGAAAAATTTGATGATCAAAGTGTATACTTGTTGACAAATTTCAACGCTACTGATTTTTAACATTTATTTTATTATGTTTGACTTAACTTCTAGGACTTTCTAAAACAGAATATAGAAACAAAAACTTGGAAACATAATTTCAAATGCAGTTTTCCACAATATATTTTAATATATTAATCGAAAAGAGTTACAATTAGTTTTTAAAAATACTTTTATCCCCCAATCATAACCATTTTTATTAAGTTCATAAAAAAATTGTGTTTGTAATTTCACGATTTAACGAATTTTTCTTTTGTCCCGGTTAAAACGAAGAAAAAAAAACAGGAAAAAAAACACTATTTAACGAATAATATAAACCCTGAACTAACAAATTATTTCAACAGGCGAAAACAATTTTTTTTTAATATTTTGGATTAGAAAAAAAAAATGGATTTCTTTGTAAAAATGGCATTCATTCATGATTTTAACGATTATGTTACATGTATTCGATCACGGACTACCTGTGCAACTGAAACTGAGGAAATATTTGAGTTGTCAGAACCAATGAATAGTAATTGTGATGCAGAAATCAATTATGACACAGTCCTATCAAAACTGTTACATTTTATAACACTTTATACTGTTCGGAAACTGAAAACATAACTCATGCAACAGGATGTAAATGACGCAGTATTTTCTTCTCTGCATTAAGTCGAAAAAGAACTCTTTCGAGTCAAGAATCAAAGATTGTCAAACATTCATTAGTCAGTATTTTGAAATTTCCAATTAACTTGGTGCGTAATAATTCACAAATAGTATTTTTAGTTACTGAATAAAGTGTATAATTTCCAAAAGGTGTGATAAAAAAAAAATTTTTTTTTGGACCCCTATATTACGAATTTTGAATTAACGAGTAAAATATTCAGTCCCGATGAATACGTTAAATCGGGATTCGACAGTATTTTCGTTTCTAATTCAGTTTCGCAATCACAAAACCACCGGTACTTACTCTAGTAAATATTAAATAATTTTGCTTCATTCGGTAATTTAAAAAAATGATCTAGTTTAAATTACAATATGATGTCGGGAGAAAAAAAAATTTTTTTTTCAAAAAAGGGGGGAAAATAGACTGACAACTCAGAACACCCAAACAACTGTAAGAACTGAGAAGAAAAAAAAATCCCGATCAAAACATCTAGAGCCACGGCAACCCTGCATTTGACAGCGGTTGCGTAAACGTCTCCGTGACACAATTCCAAATACTATATCCGTCCCATCGCGGAAGACAAATTTATATTCCAAAAAGAAACTTACAAATTTCTTTTTTTCCCTACTTCCTTCTAGAAAGGAGAGGGGGAAAAAATGATTTGTCAAAACATCTTTGAACGTGCGACCCAGAGACTTCCAGTTTGGGTTGCCGCAATTTTACACTTGCCGGAACCCAAGTTCAAGGTCATTACAGCTTTGAAACAAACGTGACGCACGGAATGAACTACAAAAACGTTTCTACCGTTTCAAATTGCTTTACCCTCGCAAATAGCTATTTATTACTGAAATCATAGGAGGGCAAAACGAAAAAAATTCCCAGAACTCATCTGGGAAAAGTTCATCTTTTGGAATTTTGGCCAGCATTCGATAAAGAAATCGGTGCAAATGAAAAATAATATTGTGCAAATCTATTGGGAAACAATTTTTGTATCGTATTTTCAAACCAGGATTTCTAAGCTATCTTTTTTTTTTAAGTGTCGTTCCATAAGTACATGAAAGCCGATTTTCGCTATTAAGCGACGAAGACAATGAATGCCCAAGCCAGTAAGTAATTTCAAATACGCAAATCATTTTGAAGTTCAGATTTCAAGACCTAATTATTCATGTTTGTTTGCCGCTGGAAATAATTCAGCCAATTGTAACAAACTTTATCATTAATGGCAAAAATAATACAAAGATTCTATACTTTTTTTCCAGACGGTCAAATGATCGATTGATTGAATAGTATCGTTGCACAATTCAGGGTTTTTGACGACGGACCTCGTAATTTTGAACCATGGTCAAGTGATGAGGGCGACACCTGAGCTGACCCCCTCCTAACTTCCACACCAACGGGAGGACTTTGAACCTCGACATATTTAACGTGCATCGGTCCCCTCTACACGATGGGTCTTCAGCGGCACTGGGCTCGAACTCATGACATACCAGCCACGAGTCTGTTACCTTGACCACTAGGCTATCGCGGCCGCACATTGCACTTGGAAGCTAAGTAAGCTAAGCGCTTAACAATTGACGATGGACCACTGTCAAGTGATGAGGGCGACACTGAGCTGGAACGCAACCCATTCTCCAAACTTCCACATCACACCAACAGGAAGTCTGATCCATGACAGATGTTAAATGCATCGGTTCCTCAACACGATGGGTCTTCAGCGGCATCTGGACTAGAATTCATGACACGACAACGCTAGCCCACTGGCATTGAAATATAAAAAATCTTAAAAAGAAAAAAAAAATGTGCCAGCTCATATGTCCAATTCGACTTTTTACCATAAATTAAAATGTTAAACACAGACTTCTAAATTTGTCAGAAATTGGCCAAAGGTAAGCTTTCGCATATAAACGCATGAAATGTGTTTCAACTTCATACTGACGACAGCAATACACCACTTGAATTTTTTTTTTAAACCAGTTGCACAATTTGCGTTTCCGCTGCATTTAACTAATCGTGCTCCGTTAGACAAAGAAATAAATGTTTTCAATACACAAAAACAAACCCTTTTTTCATTAATTCAAGACATACACGGAACAGAAGAAACATGAAAATTTCACGCGCTGATGAAATCGATTTAGGCAATGCACAGTACCTTGTTCATGTCTGCATGAAAAACCTATAAAATCCCTCGCGAATAATGCTTTGTTGTCTAGTACTCACAAGAAACAAATCGACAATTACATGAATTAATGAGATGTGTAAAAAAATTACCAAAGGAAAATTATTTCCATCATTTGATAACCACAAAAGAAAAAAAAAATAAGTCATCAGAAATATTGGCAAGATAGAAAAAAGAATTCCTGGTATTTTATTATATCTTTATTTGGTGATAACAGTAGCATTCAATTTAATGCCAGAGCTAGCGTAATTTAATCCACATTTAACTTAAAACTTTATCAAGTTCAATATCATTGTCGCAATGTTGTTTCTCTCAGTATTCTACAAAGGGAACATTGCGCCAATATCTGCAACGATTCTTAAAATTTCGAATTCTAGTCGAATCAAGAACCTGAGAGAGTTTCCACTAAACTCACCAAGTTCCAATATAATTTAAAGTAAAAACTTTTATTATTATTATCATTATTATTATTTCTAATGGTTTTCGGATTGGTGTTTTACTCATTGCAGACCTAGTACATTCCCCGAAAGCTGATATTTCTTTTTAGTGAGGCACTATATAAGGCGGATACCAAACACCACAGGTAATTTTGACTCCCAGTTCCCTCCCTAGAGGCACCCTGAGCTCTGACGATGTGAACCTGTACTAGGATTTAATTTTACCGAGAGTACCCAAACCAAACAGACACTCTAGGGTCTTTAACATGCCGTATAATCATACAACATGGCCGCTGTTGATTTTCTGCATCATGAAAATCCACAGAATTCAACAATCAACAATTTAAATTTCAACAGCAGGGAATCCACAATAGTGTCTCATTAAGTCGACAGAAATCCAAAATACTTTCTCTGTAATAAACTTATTTATCATCTCACACACGAGAACAATAATAAAAAGGGAGTATAAGTATTGTTTAATGGTATTTATCCGAAAAGTGAACACGACTCTCAATTTGTTTATTTTAACTCAAACATCGAAGGAAAAATTATTTACTCATGGACAATTTACATGTGGCTCTGTCAAGATGCAGAAGAAAAGACGAAATAAAAATTCAGTGCAATTTTAGAGGAAAAGATTATTAGGAACAGTGTTTAAAGAGGGACTAAATCAGGGGTACTCAACCTTTTTTTCTGCTGGGCCGCATACATATGTCAGCTAATTCACGAGGGCCGCATATACATGTTAGTTATTTCACACGGGCCGCAACATGAGGACAACTGGGGGGGGGAGAGAGAAAATGCTTTGAGACCAAGACAACATTAAAAATTTAAAATGTGGAAAATTGATCAAAATATTTTAACTCCTGCTTTGCTTTTTTTAAATTATTATTTTTTATATTTACTTTTGTCACGAAGACTAAGAGCATTTAAGAAACACTACACAATCTCTGCAGCCGTAAACGGTTTCATATGATTACCAATAATATAACAAACTTCATAGAATGTCTTTGTGACCACTATGATATTACCACTGACAAAACATTTTGTTGCTGTTGCAAAGATTATTCAAGAAAGCCTATTTATCACCTCTTGAAAGAGATCTTCGAGGAAAAGTGTCATTGAATAATTCCTGTTTATTGGTATTTCTTAAATACAGCTCAGACATGACAAATCAAACAATTACTGATCCATGTTTGTTTTTCACAACAAAATAGTCAACCTCCCAATCGTCTTGAAACGATATATTTTTCTCGAATATTTTTTGCTTGCAAGATATGGATCATAGTTAAAAATTAGTTCATCCCATAAAATTGTCGCTACTCCACTGCTGTCTGTTATCACTAACCGTAACCCTTCCAAATAAAAAAAGAACATCAATTGGTACCCATACGACACCAACAGCAAAAGGCAAAATTGATGTATTTAATTTCTTGACAAAGAGTTTCCCACCAAATTTTTAATACAATGTTCTTAAATAAGTGAATTTCTCAGAGCATTGGGCCATGACCAAGCCACTTAAAAAGGCTCAGTGGGCCGCAGGTTGAGTATCGCTGGACTAAATTGAAATACATATTAAAATGCGGAGATGAAGACTTGAAATCCATTATTTCTTTCCCTGCTTACAATATATTGGGGGGAAAAGAAAACTTCACAATACAGTAATACCCCGAACTTTCGCGATAGGAGGGACTGAATACTAACCGCGCTAGTCGGGTATTATTTCGCATATAAATTATTTTTAGTTGGGGCAGTGGAGTAGAAAGAAAATAATTTTGAAAAAATCTTGGATAACACAAATACAAAATCACAAAACCCAAGTTATTCTGATATAGTAGGTGTCGTAAAATCTAACAATCTGCTGGTTCAAATTGATTTTTTCTACTCCCTCAAAATTTCCTCGTAGTATGCTAATAATTTTTCCTCCCCTATTTTGATGAAAAAAAATATGCTCTTCGTTGGAGACTATATTTTCCAAAATTTGTAACCCTTCAATTAAACAGGCCTTCTGTCAAATTCCCGGCACTGTCATTCAATCTTCTGATTGAACTGGGTCTAAAGTTTTAGTTTCTAGACCCAGGGCTCTACTTCGTTTGGATGACATAGCCATCTCTCAAATCTGTGAATATACAATATAACAAACACGATATATAACAATTGTAACATGTAATAACACACAAACACTCCGTAGAAAATAAATAAATAACCCCGAAAAATTGTTATGACTAAACGTCGATTCCGCGCGATACATCCAAACATGCACATTAGCTAAACACGATGCGGGGAGTGAGTAATCGAGTTGTGTAGCGCTCAAATAAAAGACGAATCGACCAGATTTAAAAATCGCGTAACTCCGAATTCGGAGTCGAGGTACTATCGTACATGGAAATTACAGTCCTACAATTTGAGCAATGTGTATGAACAGCTGTATAATTTGTAAAAGAGGGGTAGGTCCGCCTTTAAGAGAGCAGGGATACCCCCACTATTAATTATAATTTTACCTGCATTTTAAGGTACCATGTATACTAATAAAAACTTACTGAAGTACTGCATATTATAATGAATGAAATTATTAACTTTAGATATAAAACTTCCCACTGAAAAATTCGAGTTTGAAAATGCAATTATAAAGAATTATGTGTGTCCGGGAGTTCATGATATTTCTTCACGACAAAATCTGATGAAGTCCAAATTTTTTTTTTGTGAGCGAGTGAGTGAATATTAACGTCGCACTATTCAGCTACACGAGGACTTTACGTGGCGACGGACCACGTAATTTTGAACCATGGTCAAGTGACGTGGACGACACCTGAGCTGGCACCCCCCTTTCTTCTATCACCACACCAACGGGAGGACGTTTCAGCTCTCGACAGATTTAACGTACATCGCTGCCCTACACGGCGGGTCTTTAGTGGTACTGGGCTCGAACTCATGACATGCCTGCCATGATCCGATACCTTGATCACTGGGCTACCGCAGTCTTTTTTTGTGAGGCGAGGGGGTTAAACTGTTTTATAAATAAATGTTTTCGAACTTTTTAGACATCAATCTCATAAAGCACTATTTAAATCGGAAAAAGTAATACATTTCAATTTACTAGAATGTGTCACGGCACCTCATTGTGTATAAAAGTGGTAACAAAAGAAATTAAGAAAATACATGATAGAAATCAATAAGCGACTAAAATCGATCAAAGTAAAGAGAAAGAAAATCTTAATCTTATCTAGAATTCCCTCTTCCAATGAGTGTAACTAGGTTACAAGTAACACACACTTGAAGATCAAAAAAATAGCGCCGGTATGAAATTCGCAATCTTAATTTTTTTCTTTTTATCGTATATGATAGCAACCAGAGAGAGAGAGTACCGTTTATACCTGCATTAGCAGAGCAACTACATTTGGAATTATAGAGCGAAGCGGTTTGTTAAGCCGAATAGGGCCGAAAATTACTGAGATGTATTGTTTAATAACGGCGTACTTTGACGAAACCTACACGAATGACCTTGAAATTTGGATTCATTTTTTTCTTATCTCATTCTAAAGCAACACGAGGGCTATTGGCAGAGTGAGTGACTTTGAAGTTTAATAGTGCAAGGCCAATTTTGTCCAAACTGCGCAAAGGCTATTGGCACAGATTTCACCGGAAAAGGGTTTAAAGCAGTGATCCCCAAAGTGGTCTATATGGACGCCCAGGGGTCTATGACGATCTGCAGGGGGTCCATGTCAGCGAAAAAGTAATTTGAGGGTCCATGAGGTGTAAATGGGGGTCTACGATAGCCTAAACCAGATCATGACTTTAATTTTAAAAGAGAATTTAATCAAGTGTAAACCACACAGATTTACATATTTAATAGCTTTATTTACTAAATTTACTGGGACTAATTTGTAGTTACAAGGCGACAGCATAAATTTTATTTAAAAGGGCAATTCATTTTTCAGTGTTTTTGTCAGGAGATCAAGAGGAATATAAAACTGCATGGACAGTTGCGAGAATTTTAACAGTTTCTCAATTTATTACAGACAAGCCTGCCGGTGACAGTTTAACCTATACTCCAACATTTAAATGCACTTTTATTCTGGGTTTTGAAACTAGGTTTAAGAATGCTTTGACTATGGTAATAACACAGTTGGTAATGAATTCATGTTGTCACACTAAAAAAAAGGTCTGATTACAAAAGGAACTGATTTTATTAGTCTTAACGAAGATCTTAAAGTAAAGTTTAGAATGAAACAATGATTGGATTTAAAAGATATACCTGAGATTTATCTCGAATTATGGAACATCTTAAGAAAGTTTTTAATTGCTTTTCCCAGAGAGGAGTTTCAGCGCGCTTTCCAGTCTCGCAAAATAAAGCGAAGCAACAGGTCATCCCACCCATTAAAAACATCTGTTTGTTGTTCAGTTACTTTATGTAACAATTATTTCCTGTATTAATTAAAATTTAATTAATTAATACATGTTTCTTAAGTTTTAAGCACTACTAAACTACAGTTAGAAATATAAAACTTTTAAAGTAAATTAGTGCTATACAGCTGTCCAAAACATTTAAATTGATAAATTTTGTTAACATTAAGTATAAGTGGGGATCAACCTCCAAAACCGAAAACATGGCAAAGTCTATGAGACAAAAAGTTTAGAACCTCTGGTTTAGGCTACAACGCAATTTAACGACGGCGGTGATCCACGTAATTTTGATCCTCTGCCAAGTGATGAGGACGACACTTGAGCTGGCACTCCAAATTTCCACATCACGCCTACGTGAGAATTTTGAGCCACGACAGATTTTAAGCGCACAAAACACGGCGGATCTTCAGTGGCACTTGTACTCGGAACTCACAATTCCTTGACCACGAGTTTATGAACTTAACCACTCGGCTACCCACATAATTTAGAACCGCGGTCAAGTGACAAGGACGACATTTGAGCTGGTACCCCACTAAGCCAAATTTCGCAGTAACGTTAACGTAATTACTTCGAACCAAGAAATCAAATATATCAATTTTGCTTTTTGCTATCGGTGTCGTACGGGTATGAATTCATATCCTTTTTTCTATTTGGAACGGTTACGGTTAGTGATAACAGAAAACAGTGGAGTAGTGACAATTTTATGGGTGGAACTAATTTTTAACTATATTTCATATCTTGCAAGCGAAAAATATTCGAAGAAATATATCGTTTCAAGACGATTGGGAGGTTCACTATTTTGCAGTGAAAAACTAACATGGATCAGTAATTATTTGATTTGTCACGAAAGTGCTGTATTTAAAAAATACCAATAAACAGGAATCATTCAATGCCAATTTTCCCGCGAAGATCTCTTTCAAGAGGTGATAAATAGGCTTTCTTGAATAATCTTTGCAACAGCAACAAAGTGTTTTGTCAGTGGTAATGTCACAGAGGTAACAAAGACATCCTATGAAGTTTGTTATGTTATTGGTAATCATATGAAACCGCTTACTGATGCAGAAATTGTGAAGGAGTGTTTTAAATTGCTTGCAATTTAGTGTTAGGGACAAAAATAAAAAATGTATAAAAAATAATAATTAAAAAAGGAAAAACAGGAGTTATAATATTTTTATCAATTGCCCACATTGTAAATTTCCAATGTTATCTTGGTCTTAAAGCATTTCTCCCCATTTATCCTCATGTTGAGGCCCGCGTGAAATAGCAGACATATGTATGCGACCCAGCAAAAAAAAAAAGGTTGAGTACCCCTAGTCTACACGGTCTGCTTTCAGTGGCACCAGGACTCGAATTCACGACTCGAGAAAAACAACGCCAGCTTCAAGTTTGCGACCACGACCACTCGACTATAGTTGTCATATAAGTAATGCCAGTCTTTCATAAAAACAAATTTTCCATCAGTGTTTATTAAAATCATAGGTACTTGCGTATTATCGCAACAATGCCAACATTCAAGATAACTCGCCAAATTGGCAACCCCGATTTCCCACGACTAGTATCCGCTGAATTGGTAACCATGTGTTTCGTTTCATATAATGTCGCCAATACGGTTGCGACAATACGTAAGAACCAAATAATATATGAATATTTGATTAAGGTATTTGACTTCCTAAAATTGTAGTTTTAATTAAAAATTGACAAAAGATTAATTTTCAAAAATAGCAAGTTTATTATTGTATTTTTTTTTTTTTTATTTTAATACAAAAGTTACAATTGTTTTAGTAAGAGCGGATGCCATTTCCAGCATTCAGTTACCGATTTAAAAACACATTTTATACGTTTTACCCCATTTTGATGATAATATTTTTTCCTACTATTTCTCCTTTCTTCTTCATGTAATTTACGAAGTACATCTGAAGAAACAAAAAAGATCCTCAGTGTCAAACTTATTACAATAAAAATTGTTTCGCCTGTAGTCAGGTACCTTAATTGGCTTTCTGTAATTACAAAAATGGAATTGTTAAAATGGGGGATGGCGATGAGCTTCATAATCCGCCATATGATTCCGAAGGACAAAGTCAATACTGAAATTGGCGCAACTCACTCCACAACTTCTATTACCAATTCAACTGTATTCTAAATTCCAATTGAATAAGCGTGCAGAGCTTTGCATGAATATTTTGAACCAGATTTGTCCTCCAGTTTGTGACCCAACGTCTAGAATCGTGACATTGTCACTAGACTATCACGCATGCCATTAGTGTTGCGTTAAATAACATTTCAGCAACATGATGAAGAATCCAGTTACCTAGCCGAATAATGGTTAAAAGCTTCACATACCACAACAATAGAATGAAGTCTGCAAAACATCATTTAATGAAACAATGGACGGGGGAAAAAATGGCAAACATATTTGGAAATAGGGATTTTGATACTAACAACAGTCTGATATCCGAAATGTGTTTGACAACTTTGCGCAATCGACCGACAGATGAAGCACAATTCTGTTCATTTAAAAACAGGTGGCCAGCACCAGCAGTAGGTGGATCACTATAAGAAAAGAATTTGCATTTTGGACTTCTAACAAGACTTAACAATGACATTTTATATTTCTCCCACCCCTTCAAACCGAACGATGCGGCGGAATCCTTGAACTAAATTTTTGTCGCATTGTTCTCGAATTTCCAACGCGATGAAGTTCGGCATTCCTAGGGAAATTACCGGAAGAGACAAAAAAGAGGTGGGAACGAGCACGATCCGAAGCGACGAAATAAATTATCAAGAGGTATACAGAGGAATATTGATTATTTAGAGCACTGGGAATGTATGCAACCTCGAATTAACAACTTAAGTAATCCGGTCAAACCAGGTAGAAGAGTCAAGTAGCAGGTTTGAGGTAGAACAGCCAAGTAGCAAGTGAAACAAAATAATTAAGGTATCAAACAGGGGCACAGCTACTGCCGTATCAATGATTGTAGGCCCCAAGCTATAGGGACCACAACATGTGTAAGAAAATAATCATGAAATGTCAAAAGGCACCAAATAAGGGCCCCAAAAGAATTTTGATGCAGAGCCCACTCAAGACTAGCCATGCCAGTGGTATCAAAGAACCACACAATATATATGCATAAGCATGCTCAGGAAAGTGGGAGGCAGTAGAAATCAAGACTGTCTTACACTAATTAATAAATTTTGTAATATTTAAATAAAGTTTTTCATTAAGAAACATTTTCCATTTTTACAAAAACTAAGAAATATCGGAGATATTTTTTATTTCTGTAGCTCAATGATAGACGGCATTGCCAAAGTATCATAATGTTAAGAATTGAACTTCCGATATTCGCTAAAAAATATTTCCGTGACCATAATTCCAAGAATTTTTTTTTTCAAATGGGGCTTTCGTTATTGCAGACCTATTAGATTCAGCGGGAGCTGGTATCACTTTTTAGTGAGGCCAAATCAGGCCACAATGTAATTTTGACCCCCAGGTTCCTAGAGGGAGGCACTTGAGCTATGACGATGTGAAATATTACTAGGAATTTAATTTTGCCGAGAGCACCCGATCCAAACAGGCACTCAAAGGATCTATTACATGCCGCATAAACTCAGCTCCGCCTAGCCTTATACGTCATGGACGCTGTCGATTCTCTGCATCGAAAATTACCGGGGTCGAACCCGCAATCTTGGGCGCACAAGGACAACGATAAATCAACTACGTCACCCAGCCGGCACACATAATTATTATTGACTTTGATTATTTTTGAGTATAGAAATCCCTTAAACACTATTTTGACAATTAAGCATGCCATAAATATGGAAAATGTTTTTCTCACTCCTGTTAGGGATTTAAGCGTATCTCTAAAGCATTCATTGGTGCTTTTGAACTCATGTTTGCAAATATAAACGTTGCTGGAAATCACTTTGAGACTTATTGAGACTCAATCGACACAAATACCCCCCTTGGCGGTATTTGTGTTGATTAAGTTTCCCTGATTTATAGAACTAATTCTAATAATTCTAGATTCCCAATCAACTTCGTTAACTTTGAAACGGTTTGTGACAGTTACTTTCGTATAAATTGTTTTCCTTTAAACAAATTAAATTTTTAATGAACATGCAAATCGTCGGCCTAATTATCAGACTGCGTAATTGATTTGATAAAGGACTGCAACCAACCCTTTTGGCGAATTTCCCTTAATCGCGCCAAGCAGCGGGTTGTCGGGTTACATGAAATCAAGATGAGGGCCCTAGCTTTCCCCTTTTTTGTTTTTTTACGCCATGCCTCATGGCGCCCGCTTTTAATTTATTCCTTCGATCAGTGAACCCTATTTTTTTTTTCATAATAAAACTAGATTTCGAAGGGAGGGGGGTGGCAAGATTTTAACATAAAGTAAATACAACAGAAAATAAAAATTTTTTGTTTTTTTGGTTATTAAAAAAACTTCCCAGAAAAAAATAAAATTATTTAAAACTTATTTAAAAAAAAGGCGTTCATTTACCCCCAAAATTTTGAAAAAAACCCAAAAAAATTTTTAAATTTGGGGGGGGCCCCCCCCCCCCAATAAAAAAATTTATCAAAGTAACCATTGTAATTTTGTTACTCCCGTTTTACGGGAAAACCCCGGGCGCCAAACCCTGTACCCCCAAAATCCCAGATGGAGTTACGCGTTGATAATTAGCCCGACGAAATACAGAGGTACATTTTTCAGTAGATAATTTTAAAGGAAAAAAAAGAGAAAAGGAAACAATTTTTTAAAATTTTTTTTTTTAAAAAACAAAAGTAGAAGTTTGAAGAACCCTGCGGTTTTTCCCCGGGGAACAATTAAAAAATTTTATATTTTTAATGGCAGATTATGAACAGTTATTAACATAGTTCATCAATGTACCTAGTACACACCGAAAGCAGGTATCTCTTTTTAGTGCGGCGCCCATATAGGCGAATACCAATAGGGAATTTTGGCCCGTTTCCCCCAAAAAGGCCCTAATCGCGATGGAATAACTTTTAATTTTTTTGAGATAGGGTTTTTTAAGCCGAAAGATAAAATTAAAATTTTGAAATTTTTGGGGGGGAAAAATTTTTTTAATCCAAATTTTTTAGTTGTTCCCTACACCCAAAAAAAATAAAAGCTCATTGAATTTTAAAAAAAAGGTTTGAATTTAAAGGGTGAAAAAATTTGGGCCAAAATCACCCTTTGGCAATCGTCCACCGTTTTTTCAACTTCTTTAAAAATTCCCCATACAATGGTTGGGGGGTTTTTTTTTTTTCTGCAGAAAAAATCTTTAAAAAAATTTTTCATTTAAAAGTTTAACGATTGAAAGTTAAAAAAGGGTTTTATTATTCCAAGCAAATTTAAAAATCAAAAAAAATGTGAATCGAAAGTTTTTTTGAATAAAAATAACCAAAAATATTCAAATACAATGATATGGGAAATAAAATTTTTGTCTCGTGCACATGTGTTTGAATGGTATAAGAAGTTTTCAGAGGGAAGGGTTAGCGCGAAAGATGAACCTGCTGGGCGCCGAAGGTAGTATTGAACCAAAACATTCCCAAAAATTCTGTATGAGTGGGTTCCCCTCACATCAGTACTCACTTTTAATCAACCATTTTGAGTACTAAAAGATTTCGTAAAAAGAATTTGGAAAAAGGACCAGTGGGGGGTGATGGATTTTTGTTACCCAAGACAATGCCCCCTTCTTGCCAAATTTTGTGGGGCGTTTCGACCATCAAAACATTACTGTGATAAGGAATCCTCCTTATTCACCTGATTTGGCTCCATGCATTTTTTTATTTTTTCCCTCAGTTAAATCTTGTTAAGGGGGAACCCCATTTTACCTCAGTTGAAGGTTAAAAAAAACGGAGATTCGAAAAGGGCCTTCAAAAACCTCGTTTGGGGTTTTCCAGCAATGACACACCGAATGCAGGGGTGTGTGAATGCTAAAGGGAACTACTTTAAGGTGATAACATACAAAAAACTGATTCTGAAAATTTTGTTTTTTGCACCAGTCTCTTTTTTTTGGGGGTGTGTCACACCTGGTATTGTAATTTAAAATCGTGCAATTTATCGCCCTTCTCCACATCATAAGAGGCGAAGTAGTCTACACACATCTGATGATAAATTAATAGTTTTTGGCAACGGTCCATACACAAATCCTCCGTTTTGAAAAATCACTGCCCAAACCTCTCGGACATGCTAACAAAACGGCGATTTAAGATACTTTATAATTCCACCCCCGCCCCAGATGCTTTAAAGGGCCCTTTAAAAATCTAACAAGAGATGGTAACTGAGCCATTTCAATAGCAAACAGAGCATTCGAAATGTAATTTGTACTGTCGAAAAAAAGCTAACTGTTTACCATAACATCACAAAACCAAAAAGTTCACACACAAAAATATTATGCCAGAGCTATTGGTAACATAACCAAGCATTTTTAAGTACAAGTAGATTATGACAAATCTTCTCAATTGGTAAATCCTTTCGAGAATTTCTGGTTTTCACCATACTGTCAAAGAAATATTTAGCGGAGTTTGACTACTGGTCCAGAATAAATAGACACCCAGAAACGTTTAATACTACACACAACAAACTTTTTTTTAAGTCTAGTTTTTGTAGATATTCTGATTAATAAAAAAAAGCACTAACTGTTTAACTACTTGATATTAGAACTAATGTTAAGGCAGTGGAAAAAATACTAGAAAGCTCTTTACGTAGAATATCAAGTAAAGCTTTATATTACAAAAGAAAAAAAAAACTTTTTCTGTGGGTAGGGTTGATATAACAATGCTTACGGAGTCGTGAGCAATAAATTACCAATTCCTGCTTTAAAACATCGCCTGGAAATTTTTCTGTTCAATAAGAAATATTTTCTCAATTTCGTCTTACGTAAGTGAAATCATATTAGAAAATGTTATATATAAAATTGTTTCCTCTACAGAAAATGTCACAGAAAACAACATAGCATACAAAACGCAATTCTCTTTTAGAGTACAATGTCCATTCCCTCTCCCCGTACAAACATTTCGAATGAATCAGAGGAAACAAAATTTTTATAAATATCACACAGCTGTATAATTCTTTTCAAATCAAAAATTTAATTAGAATATTATGAAATTTAAAAAAATTTTTTTCTTTAAAACTTAATTGGAAAGATATGTTAGAAACTCTGTCTTCTGATTTTGTTTAAATTTAAAAAAATCCATCATAATTAAAACCCCAAAAAAATTTTTTTGGCAAAAGGGTAAAAAAAAAAAAAAACCCAAAAGAAAAAATGTCTATTTCGTTTTTTGGAAAAAAAATTTTAAAAAAAACCTTTAAGAATATTAATAAAAAAAACCAGAAAAAAGGGAAAAATTTATGTGGTTGCCCATTTTTTTGGTCCCAATTTCCAAACCCCCTTTCTTTTCAAAAGGGAAACCAATGGGGCAAAAAGTTAGCCCTTCCCCACCAATGCCCCCGGATGGTGAAAAGGGATTAAATAAAGGGGGCCCTGAAGGGACTGAAAACTAAAAACCCCAAAACCCCTCGTTTTTAAGGAAAAAGGCACTTTTCCCAGCTACACAAGGGGCGGCGGGGGAAAGTAATTAAACCATGGTCAATGACGGGAACCCTTACGCACCCCCTTTAACAACCAAACCCCCAAAAGGGGGATTTTAGTTGAAATTTCTTTCTGCCCCGGCCTTTTTTGTGGTCGGGCGGAACCTGACGGGCATGCCGCCAAACCCTATAACTGGCTACCGGGGCCCCCAACCCCAAATCAGGACATACTTTTAAAACTAACCCTGTAATGTTAATAAAAAGACAAAATTCAGAACATTTTTATAACAAAAAAATGTTTCAAATAAATAAAAAGCTTATCTAAAATGATGTAAAAAGAAGGATTAAAAAAGATAAAAAAGGTAGGGTTCTCAAAAAAAAAAACCGAAAAAAAGGGGCCTTTTAAGAATATATTTTATCATGTTTAATTCGTGTTGAATCCAGTGGCGGGGGCGTATCCCTTCCCCCCCAAAAAAGTCGGAGTTCAAATCCCGGACTGGCAATGTCGACCCAGCCATTCATCCCTTCGTGGGTCGAAAAGAATACCTTTTTTTTGGGAACTAAAACTGGGGTTTCCCTCAGACGCCACTTGCCAAAACATCTACTGCACCCCAGCGCCCAAGGTCACGTAAACCGGGGGGTACAATAGGGCTTTTTCTTAACAGCGCCTTTAAAAAAAGTTTATTAAATTCCGGGAAACCCAACAAAAAAATTTCAGTTACTCTTTATAAAAAATCCGCGGGGGGGTTGTTTTTAAAAATTCCCAAAAAAAAAAAAAAAAAAAAAAAATTTTGGGGTTTAAAAGGTTTTATCGATGATCAAATCAATTTTTAAAAACTTTTAAAAATTTTTTTTAAAAAGATGGAAAAAAGAAAAAAAAATTATTGTTTAAACCACTTGGGCAACCAATATTCCGGGAAACCCTTTGATTTTTAGCCTATATGGATTCAAAACCCAAAAAGGGCCATTTTCCCCCTCAACAGATTTTAACATCATAAATTTCAATTAGACCTGGCAAGGCGGGCCCCAAAAAAAATTTTTTTTTACTTGGGGTTTTGGGCATTTTTGAGAAACTAAATTCCGTTAAAACTTTTTTTTTTTTGTAAATTTTTTTTTTAAAGTCCAAAAAAAAAAAATTATTAAAAAAAACAAAAAAATAAAAAAAACAATTCCCCCTCAGGGGGGTTTTAAAAAAAACAAATTTAAGGCCGGGGAAAAACGGCCACGCTTAAACTAATAAAGGGGTTTGGGAAAATAGGTGGGCCTTTACTAAACAAACTCCCAGACAAAAAATTAGCAATTTGTAACGAAAAATTTGGGGGAACTTTACTCACAAACGGAGGCCTTCAATGTCAAATTTAATTTAAATTTCTTCCTTTTTAAAGCTTACAAAAAATTTTTTGGTTTGCAAAAAACCGTCATCAAATTTTTCTTCGGGTTTTTTAAGCCCATTTTTGGGGGGAATGGGCACCTTTTTTTTTTTATTAACTCCACCACAACGGGGGCTTTTTTGGGGACGGGCCCCTAAATTTTAACCATGGCTGGGGGAAACCTAGGGGCCCCCCCCTCCCAAAAGGGGGAATTTCCAGCTGTGAAATTTAAGGGTGCCCCAAAGGGGGGTTAAAGGGACGGGGTCGAACCGGAAAGGGGAGTGATATAACCCCGGTAGGGAAAAATTTTTTTAAACCCAGTCAAGGGTGATGAAATTATGGGGCACATCCCCCTTTTTTCCCCAAAAGGGTGGACAGCATCGACATATTTCGTGTCCCCTAAAAGGCTTAAACACCCGGGACCGAGATCTGGCCCCTCAAAAAAAGGCCCCAATAGCCAACTGGGAAAAATATGTGCAATAGGGTTAACCAACGAAACGTGGGGGGCCCCCGGGGAACTGGGGAAAAAGATGACCTGGGGGATATTAAAAACCCTGGGGATTTTCCCCCGGAGGTTTGGGGATTGATTGATTTTAAGTCCCCGTTTGCAAGAAATTTTGGGAAACCCAAAGGGGAAATGGTCAAAAACTGGGCCATTTAACCCCCCCCCCCCAAATACCACACCACCCAAAGGGGGCTTTAGCTCCGACAAATTTGGGCTCCTCCCCCCCCCGGGCTTTTGGGTTTGGGCCCCCGGGGACCTCCAACCCCTGGCTACCGCGGCCCGGGGGTTTAAATAAGGGGGATGACCCCCCGTTACCCCCCAAAAATTTGGGGGGGGCCGGAAAAATTTCTTCCCCAGGGAAAAACTAAAAATTAAAACACAAAAATTAGCCCCTTTGGCATAATTTCGTGGTGATTATGTTTTTGATCTGGAACCAAAAAGTTGAAACCCCAAAAAAAAATAAACGGGGTCCAATTGAAATAAAAAAGGTGACCCCTACCCCCTTTTTTAAAAGGAAGAATTTGGGGGAAAAAAAAGGGAAAGGGTCCTTCCCAAAACTGTTTCCACAGTTCAAAAAGGGAAAAAGAAAAAATTAAATTATTTAAATATTTAGCAAATTTCCTTTTTTTTCGGCATAAAAGGGGGGGGGGGCCCCCCGGGGGAAGGGGGAGTTTTGATACCCTGCACTTTGAATCAGATATCCACAAAAAAGTTAAGGTGTGCGGCCCCCTATAAAAAAAAAGAAAAATTTAAAAAAAAAAAATTTTAAAAAAATATTTTTTTTAAAAATTCTCCAAAATTTTTTAACGGGCGGGTTTTC
Organism: Trichonephila inaurata madagascariensis; assembly: GCA_019973955.1. Lineage (NCBI taxonomy): Eukaryota > Metazoa > Arthropoda > Arachnida > Araneae > Nephilidae > Trichonephila > Trichonephila inaurata. The sequence continues at coordinate 35,926 of BMAV01024436.1, read as the reverse complement.
CGGCCCCAAAAAAAAAAAAAACCCTTTTTTCAAACAAAAAATAAACGGCACTTAATGATGCATCCAATTTGCAGATGGGGATAAATAGTGATAAATGATACTTGAATGGTGATTGAAAGAAAGGCGCAGTCATGAATTTCTATTTAGGAACGGAAGGTCGCAATGAAGTGAAGTGAATTTCAATCAGGGTGTGGAACGGATACGGTTACTTTGGAACACCGACGGGGTTGTGCTGTCAGCTAAAATAACATCCAATAATGTGGGAAAAGAGCGAGTTTCATCTTGTCATAAATCATGGAATGACGACTGATGTTTCAGGCAAAAAAAGAATAAGGCGACTAAGGGGATTCAATTCTCAAAAATAGTCTATAAATGTTTCATATATTTTCTACGAATTTTCGCTATTGTATAGGTTTTTACATTGTTCTGGAAAATGTACACGAAAATGAGATAGAATATTATTAGACTTTTATTGCTAACTTTTTTGTATCAGATTTACACAAGTTACAACCCATTTGGTTTTTTTAACTGTGTTAATGTCGAACTAGAACTCATACAAGAGACTTTGGCAACAAATTTCAGTAGAAAAAAATACGTAAAATAATCTACTAACCCTCTTTCTCTTAAATTCCTCACAAAACCTAATAATTTTGAATAATAATCAAGTGACGAAGATGATACGCGAGCTCCCATCTTACTATCCAAATTTCAACGCCATGCTAACATGAAGACTTCAAACTTCGACAGATTTAACGTGTATCAATCCTACATGGCGGGTCTTCAGAGGCACCAGGGCTCGAACTCACGACCCGACAACGCCGGCTTTGAACTAGTGACCATGTTCATTCGGCTACAAAATGGCTACATGTTCATTCGGCCAAATTTAAGAGTCAACCAAAACAATTTTGTAAAGATTTTATTTAAATAATATTCTACCTTGTAAATTTAGAAATGCCAAAGCTGATAGATGTGACCAGTGGCGCACACAAGGGGTAACGGGGGGGAGTCCCATGTCCGGACCCCCAAAGCCCTTGATTTTTACGATTTATTATAATCCTATGTATATAGTACGTAAAATTTCATAAGTATCTTTTTTAATAATTAGCTTTATTAATTAATGATCATTATTTATTCAATAATTAATTTTATACTGTTTTTTTGTTTCCGAAAATCGACACAATCAAAACAATATGTTGGGCGACGTACTGGAGCATGATACGAGAATGGTGGACTTCCGACCCTGGACCCCACCCCCTTGAAAAATTCCTGTGTGCGCCACTGGACATGACTGATTCATAATTTGTTTTCAGGGGGTGTGGAGGCATAAAATTCTAGATTTAAAAAGACACCCCAAATCTTAAATTAAAAAACAAAACTTTTAAATCACATTAATCAATTGTTTTCTTGCAAATTGAAGAACCCTCAAAATTCACCTAATACCATTAAGGTCCAATATACAATACATATTTCAAATCATTACATCAAAAGAACAATTATACAAAACATAACCCCCACACACAACACACACACACACGTAACTAAGAGATGAGGATATTAGCGTAGTTATAGTAAACCAACGACATGCAGACAGACTCGATATTTAAAGCGTATTAAGGTTAAAAGAACACTATCTCATCCAAGATAGAAAAATATTGTGTGATACCATTGCCACAATCTCATTTGTAGACTATTCATTTCATCGTACAAATCTCATTAGATGTCGAAAGCAAAAGAATAGCCAATTAGGCATGGGAAAAAATCATTCACAACAATCTGTATCAGAGAAAGACAACGATCGCCATTTCAGAAACAAAATCGTCGGGGGAAAAAACCACCCTTTTCCCACACAAGAAAGGGGGAAAATCGCCCCAAACTTGTAGGCCCCCCAAATCCCCCGTTTTGTCTTAGGGTCATTAACCAGTCGTGACCTTGAAACAGGAATGAGGAAATAATAGTTCTTCCCCTCCCCACCTCTGGAGATGGAACAGGTAACGGATCCAGCGGCGAGTGCCTGCGAGCGAAATCTAGAGATAAATAAGTGCCCACTGAACTCATCTCCAGGAAAGATAAAAAAAAATGAGTCGAGAGTGATCACGATGTGTGTCAAGAGAATTTGAACTTAGTCGAGTGACCCAAAAAACCGGGCCCTTTCCCCTGATTCCGGCCAGGAAGTAAAAAACCCAAGAGTTTGGTTAGAATCCGTCCTTTTTTTTAATTCCTCCCCCCTGGACTTCCCCCTTCCTATTAGAAGACGTTTCACGTCTTAGACCTAACAGCTGAGGACGATGGACAGAAAATCTTCAGCGTGTTTCTTATATTACAATGAGGCAGTGAAACCACTCTGCTAGTTTTTTTTTATGACACTATAAGGTTTATTTGTGTCAACAGCGAACAATCGGAATGATTCAATCAAACGTTCATTGTTCGAATCGTTTTTTATATATTAAAAGTCTAATTAGTCGATTGAGCAGCATTATGTTGTTCAGCAATCATAAGATGGAAGTGATAAATATGAGAAGCGATATGATGGAGGTTGACAAGTGGCATGATTAAAGTGCAGGTGTTCGTGTTCTTTTCTAGTGATGATTTGAGCAGCATTTTCCATTTGAGATCCACAAGAAGAAAAAGTATTTTGGTAGTCCATAATATGAACTATGGCGTTCTTGATAAAATATTAATACAACAATTTAATAATAAAATGATGAGGATAACACTTCAACTAGCATTCCACATGCTTACTACCATAACTCACCAAAGTTAAGATAGATGAAATGTGCGTGAGTGAGTGTTTATTAACGTTGCATTATAAAGCAACACAGGGTCTATTGGCCACGGGCCTCGTAATTTTGAACCATAGTCAAAGAACGAGGACGACACCTAAGCTGGCAACTCTCTCTCCGAACTTCCACACCACGCCCAAGGGAGGACTTTTGAGCATCAAGTTAATGTGCATCAGCCCTTCTACACAGTGCATCTTCAGAGGCATTAGGAGTTCGAACTCATGATACGCCGGCCACAGGTCTGTGACCATGACCACTAGGCTACCACGACCTTAGGACAGTAATAATAGTAATAAAAAAGAAATGTTATTCAAAACAAAAAATATATGTAATATTGCATTTACAATATGTACGATTTAATTCTCTCCGATGAACGTTTCATTAAAATTGCCTAATAAATGTTGGCAACGGTCTTCGTCGCCAATTGTCACATAACGAAGACGACACCCGAATTTGAGTCGATTTTAGTAGCGTAGGTACTAAATATTCGAAACTCTCAATTTCATTTTTCTTAAAATTTGAAATGAGGACCAGATAACAAAAACAAAGCTGATACCTCTCTCTCAATAAGTATAAAACAAACTGCGGAGTGTGATTTCTTAGTAAAATTAGATTTAGAAGAGCCACGCTCGTATACTAGAATTTCGTCTACAAGTAATGAAATTACTGACGAACCTCTATATCGCGAATTTTTCTATACAGCGAACTGTTTCCCGGAACCAAGAACATTTCACGATTTTCTTCGTAAAATAGCCTCCCAATAGCGAAGTGTGCATTTTAATACAGCGAACTTTTTACTTGTCATTCATTTTTTTTTTTTTTTTCCTCCCTATGTTTTAAGTATTTCTGGACATTTCAAGTTATTATCTCTTTTAACACATTTTATCGTGGTCATAAAAGGAGATTTGGTGCATTACAAAGGTGTGAGGCGTATTATAAAACAAAGCATTTTTCAATCAAAAAAAATCAAACAAAATTAACAGATTTTATGAGTAATTAAATTTAAGGACGCATGTGGTAATGTATGTTTAAAATTACTTGTATGCTTTAAATTAGAAAATGTCCTTAAAATTCATTAAAATTAATTCAAAATTATTTTTCAGTGTTGAAAATGCAGTATATTTTTTGATATTCTTTTTCTTGTTTTTCTGACAGTTTTTCTTTTTTTTTATGGATAAGAAGTATAAAATACATAAATATTAATTTACAAAAAGGTGTGAATAATTATTTTTTTTAATATATAGTGCTTATGAATTTAAAATTTGTTTTATGTAGTTTATAAAGTATATTAAAAGATGAACCTCTATATAACAAATTGTCCATACAATCAACCTTTTTTCGGGATTTAACGACTTCGTTAAATAGAGGTCCGACTGTGTTAACCTCAGCGATTTTTAACTTTCGTTCGCTGCTGCGCCTTTACGTATCAGCTTGACATCGCTCACCCCAGGATTTTGAACATTCCTCCCAGACTCTCAATACCAGGCTGGGTGATTTAAAATACAATCGCTTATCGGATAGACGAACTACGAATTCAGTTCTTAATATTTGCACACGTTTCTACCATTTTTTTTATAATATTGCGTTATAATAATGGCTATGTAGTTTCAAACATTAAAAAAACTGAATTAATATGCGTGATTGAAATAAATGTTCCAATAAAGTTTTTTGACTGGGGGCAAATTTAGTGATCTAAATATAGGATGGTACATCTTTCAATTTTTTCACAAAGCCTTTCAGGATCAGTAAAAGAGGAAAACCTTAAGGTACCCCGACTACGTTCGGAACCGTGATTTTGCAAAAGCGTGTAAATGGATAATATTTATGATATTTAGTGTCACTTAGATTAGAATACATGTATAAATTGTTATATAAGGACATTATGACAAAAAAAATTATTTAAATACAATATTTTGGCAAAAAATTAACTTAGAATAACCTTTTTTCCAAATGTTCTCCTTTTGTAAAAAAATGCTTCTATTGTATTAATATTTTTCCTGTATTCAGTTCAGACCTCTGTACAGAAGCTCAACTAGAATTTTTGAAATGCATAACTTGGAAATCGGTTTATCCATGTTTTACGAAAACAGAAGGGAGAAATTTTAAAATACGCCAATAATTATTTCAAATGGTTGTAACTCTGGAAATAATGTGAACTTTTCAAAAATCATAGTTGAGCCTCTGTACAGAGGTTTGAGCTATATACAGGCAAAATATTAATACAATAGAAGCATTTTTACAAAAGGAGAACATTTGGAAAAAGGTTATCTAAGTTAATTTTCCAAAATATTGATTTAAATATTTTTGTCATAATGCCAAACAATTTTATACATTATTCTAACTAAGGACACTAAATATCATGAAAAATTATACATTTATGCGCTTTTTTAAAATCATGGTTCCGAACGTAGTCGGATACCTTAACACCAAGTGAAACACTTTTGTGGACCATAGTTTAAGAACCGCTGATTTAACTGATGACAGAAAAGAAAAACGGAACTGCTTCCGTACTCCGGAAATGAGATGGTTGATTTGGTTCATAAAATCCATTAGTCGCAGTTCATAAATTCACACTTTTCTCATCGATAAAATAACTTCCATCTTTCGATATTACGCTAGTCGATCGCACTTAATAGACTATCTTCGAAGCAGCTTTCCTTTCTTAGATATGTAATAAGATGAAATTAATACGCGATTAAAGTGTGATTAAAAAATAAACGCGACAACGTTTATCGAATACCATTTCGATAGCTATGTCTTGGGGGTTCCCTGGCGTAATTAGAGGTGTATAATGGGATAGTCGGAAGTCATCTAGACATTTTTATAATTTGGCAATATGACTCTTCATTAAAAAATTTAATTAAATTATTATAATGCTTCGAACAAACCTTTTTTATTAAAGTGAAAATTAAAAATTATTTAAGAAAACCGGGTTTAATTTTAAGTCAATGTGAATTAGATCCTTAAATAAAACTAATTAGATCCTCCTTAAAATTTTTCAAATAATAATTTACTAAACCGTTTGGGAATTTTTTAATCAACCCTTTAACCCTTTAAACTAACACTTTGTTAATTTCTATTTCAGGTAGACTGAAGTGCTCGTGTGAAATAGTTGCTCTTGTAAATATTAGCGAGGTGGGCGTCTCCGTGATTTCTGAGTAGGCCGTCTAAACACACTTACAACTGTTCACACTAAGCTTTCTCTAAGATTGCCATCCTTTCTCACTAAACTTTCAATCCTTTTAAAGGTTATCTTATTTGCATTTTGCTTCGTTTTTCCTCTTGGAATTGGGTTGGAAAAAGTTTTGCCATTAATCGTGGCCGTCAAAGAACGTAGGAGTTATGTTAGAAGAAGAACGCGAGAGATGTCACACGTTTATCTGAATACCAAAATGATTTGATAAATCTTTTCAGTCACAAACATGAAAAAGAAGAATTCTGGAATAATTAATTGTATATTCCATGAGCCGCAGCTGTATTCATTTAACCATTAGACGCAGAAGGCTCGGAAGTCATCTTCACACAGTTCCAAAATCGAATTCAAATCCTTGTGCACTTGTTCCATAATGCTTCGAAGCAAATTTCAACTCTTCTTATCTTATTCAAAGTGCCAGAATGGTAATAAAAATTATTTATACAAAAATCTTTCGAGGATTATTTTTTTAAGTAACTTTATGTGAATAAAGGAATCCGTAAATAAAAATAATTTATCGTAAAACTATTTTCTTCATTATGAATATACCTTGTTAAAAGTACACCTAACTTCTTACTACGAAAAACCTTTTGAATTTAGGAAGATTTTAATCAATACTTAACCCTTACCTACGCATTTTTTTTAAATTTCTATGAAAAAATTATATCAGCTAGTTCTCAAGTAATAATAAAAGGGAAAAATATATTTAAAAAAAAATTAAGCTGTTTTAAATTGAATTTCAGTCATTTTTTTTGTTTGGTACAGAAGTGCAACATTGCGCAGTGGTGCTGTAAATTACAAAACTTTTTTTATGTGTTTCATTTATATTCATCATAAAATGTTTAAATTTCTTACTTGGTAATTTATTTCGTCATTAAACAAGAGGAAGCATAAAATATAATGGATTCTTTTTATAGCAAAAACACAGTTCTAGAGGCATCAGAGATTTTTATAATTGTGATTTCTGGAAAAAATGTACTTCCATCTAGTGACAAAATGAGCATGTATTTTCGTTGCAATAATCTTTTTTCCCTCAGGTAAGTGATTTGTAGGTAATTAAAAAAATATTGAGTCTGTTAAATTAAAATAAATCATATGTTGCAGAAATGCAATAGTGCGAAGTTAAGGTTAAATAACCCTTTGCACTCTATTTGTTTTCAATGATGTTGGGAGTAAACTTGTATTTAAAATGAAAACTATTTTATGGCGGTAGAATTCAGTGAGTGTGTGTGAGCGAATTAACATCGAAATTTAAAACTGCAATAGGGCTATTGGCTACGAATCTCGTAATTCTGGACATTGGTCAAGTGGCGAGGGTGACATCTGAACTGGTGCTCCACTTTTTACATAACGAATGTAAAGGGTTAAAGGCAATATTATCGGAAATATAAGCGAAAGATCTTTAAAATTTAGTTCCAAAAGAGGACGATATTTCAATTTTAAGAAGGTTTACTTACATCATACTTACCTTTGAAATTTTTATTCCATTCCGTAAGAAAAGTGAATGGCGCTTACAAACATAATTCATTACTCTGGGAAAAAGTATTTGACGTGTAGAAATAATATAAAGTATTCAAGGGCAAAAATACTAAAGTGGATATGTAAACAAAAAATACAGGGATTGTACTTCCGGGATAATGAATGAGAAAGTTACAGTAAACAAAATGGAAGGAATATATCACTGGAATCTTAAGGCAGTTTAATAAATTTGAGAAAATAAATTTCATTTAAGTGAAAGACAGGCCAACATTTGAAAAAAGTTATTTCATTCAATTTAACACACACTAGTAAGAAAAGTTTTAAATACTTTAAAATAAAAAAGAACCAAAATACAGGCATTTTAAATCGAAGCCATGCTTCAGGATTACAAATAAGATCATTTTCAATAAAACATCTGAAAAAAAATACAAACTATCAAAACAAATGGCAGTGTTATTATACCATTTTGCAAGAGCTATCATGCGTGAATGGTATTTTGGGTCATCGTAATAAAAATAAATTGTAATAAAGTTATTAAAAAAAGTATTTTAAACAACTAATTGTCTTATTAGTGAGAAATTTCGACGGTTTTTAGATGGTAGAATGTCCTCTACTAGGACTATAAGCACAACATAATTTTTGGTGTGTGACGAATCTCGACAATTCCAGCTACTGCGACGTGAAATGAATAACTCCAAAAAGAACTCAGCAGAAACAATTGTTAATTAAAAACACACGACACCCCACAAAAGATACACCAATGTAAAAAGGATTTGCAAAGCCATAAATTATCGAGCATCATCTAATCCAGCGATACTCAAGGACCCATTGCACTAAGAAATTCAATTACTGCAGAACAATGAGCTAAAAATTTAGCGGGAAATTCTAATCAAGCAAATATATCAATTTGTTTTTTTAATAGTTGAATGTAAGCAAGAGGCTTGGTTATACGTGAAAGGAAATAGAAATTATCCCATAACCTCAGTAAAACATGTATAAAAATAAAAAATTTTCAATGTGTATGTTTGATCGAAAAGTTAATATGGTATTAAAATTAAAAGCCAAAAATGAGTTAATATTTTGATCAATTTTGCTTTGTCCAATGTTGCATTGGTCTTATATTGACTTTTTCCCCATTATCACATGTTGCGGCCCGCGTGAAATGCCTGTCATGTGTATGCGGCCCGGCGGGAAAAAAGATTGAGTACCCTGATCTAATCCTCAATGCAAGGACTACCTTTTAGGTTGAGAAATCGATCACTTCCGCCAACCACGAAACTACCATAGTTCTGAAACATACAAAATAAATTTTATAAATGACATTTCAATGAGTACTGACCCATATTTTTATAAGGTATAAAAGATGGATGGGGAAAAACACTCCCAGTGCAACCACCTTCAGGATTATGAAACAATTTTTTTAATGTTAAATCCGTCTTTCTTAAATAAGAATTGCATCCGTTCTAACAAATCTGGTGAAATAAGAGAGGCTATTGCACTTCCTTCAAGAGAAAATCGGGCGTTTTCATTTTTGAAACAAGCAGCACACAAGCTGATGAGTCGGATTTAAAACTGAGAACAACCCATACCACAAAAATGTAAACACCACACGCAATCGGTCGTTTGACCCGAGCGCTCCACAATCAGAACGTAACCAACTTGCAAGAAAAAGAAGAAAACGGCGAAAAGTACGGTTAAAAAGATCGTCGCATTTCACAAGAAATATATCTCTCTCTGCTTTGTGTTTTTTCAAAAAGAATTTTTTTTTTGTTTTCTGCCGGGAGAACGCAGCATGGGGTTTGCTACTTCCTCGTCTATTGTTCAACAATCGAATTTTTTTGTAATTCTGGAACGGGTTGAAAACGAAAAAAAAGACGTGTGTGCTTTATCGAACACCAGTCGAGCATCGTACAGGCGCGAATTCTGGAACAGAACTATCATTCATATTTGTCTCCCACCATGCGAAAAATTTGACTTCTAGGAGATGTTAACCTTTTATGAATGCGAAATGTGCAAACACAGCTTAAGACGAGAAATCAGACTTCGCACGATAAGGAATCCGCTTTAAAATGCATGATGGAACACTCTCCTCTAGTAAACAATGCGATTGGAATAGCGGAATCTATTTTTTTTCTGCCAAGTACATTTCAATAGTCCCTTTTATGACAAAATAATGTGTTCTACGTCAAAGATCAAGAAAATTCACACGTATATTAAAAAAAAGAAAGAAATTTAAAATACCAGGAAAGACGACTAAGCACGACCGAACAAGATTCGAGATTAAATTTAAGAGTATTAGATAAAATAAATCCTGAATTCTCATAGTTCTTACAGAACAGGGGCGTAGCTACCGCCGTATCAATGATAAGGGGCCCCCAAGCTACAAGGGCTCCAACGTAACTATAGCCCCACTAACAAGGCTCTCAAATTTAAACAAGGACCCCGAAGGAACTTTGATACAGGGCCTACTCAGAACTAGCTACGCCAGTGTTACAGAACATCGGTCCCCAGCCGGTAATCCGCGAAGCATTTTTGACAGAAAAACCGCAACCGCAGAAAAAAATTAGAACATTTATATTTTTATAAAGATTCAGTTTCACAAAATGACGAGTATAACAAAACGAAATAAAGCGCACCTATACTTACAAGGCTGTATTTTTTTTAACTTTTTGGTACCTTCGCCGTAAAACGCAAAAGCCTCTTTTATAAAGAAACCTGATACGTACGTATGAAATGTTCTTATGTTTTGAAGTAATTTATTCGAGATATCGTTCCATGCTTTTCAAAAAATAGAGTACATTTCTAGAAGTACAGTCCTTTAATGTTCATAAGGTACGTCATTTCTTTTAAATGAGCAGTATTGAGGAAGATGTAGAAATCTAATTTTCTATATGCTCATCTCTTTTTAATATTATTATTTTTAAAATTTTATTTTTATACCCGGCGTATAACATAAATTTCAATCTTATTTTTTTGTGTTAAAAGTGCGCGTTATACGCCGGACTTTACGGTAGTTCTTGTAGCAAAATTCCTTCCGAGTAAGGACTTTTTAGCTACTTTTGCAGGTTTATCCAGCTACATTTAAAAGTAAGCGAGAGTTATATGTCTTCGGTTAATGTTTAAGAATAGGACCCGAATTTGGAACATTTTTCAGATATAAAAGAAATAAAAATAATTAATATGATATTCTGGCTTTACTATCCTTTAGAGAGCAGCATTTTTTATCATACTTCTCATTTTTAACCGAGTGGATTCATTTTTTCTGGTATAAAATGTGTTTCGCATTTTTTTATCCTATACCGTAATGTTAAATGGGCTTTGCTTTCACGTATTAAAACAAAAAAAGAAAGTATTCATGGAATATTTTGAAATTTTTAAAAACACTACATTCTTAACAGAGGTACGAGTTATAATATTGCAAATTCTCATGGAAATTGGGTCATTTTTGTCTGAAAATGTGCATTGCGTTTAGTTAGAGCTCTCGTACTTTTACCGAAAACAGCCTTAACATCGCACAATAAAGCCACACGACGGCTATTGGTGACGGACCTCGTAATTTCGAATCATGGTCAAGTGACGAAGAAGACACCTGAGCAGGCACCTCCCCTTAACTTCCACTCCACACCAATGGAAGGATGTTTGAGCCTCGATATATTTAACATGCATTGGTCAATTCTACACGGGGGAACTTCAGAGGTTCTAGGCTCGACACGCCAGCTACGAGTATGCGACCTTGACCACCGGACGGACTACCACGGCTACATTTGAAAGAAAGAGTCGGTAACTATGGTAAATTAGCGGCATTGCACTTATTTTGTTGATATTGCTTTGTATAGCCGGTTTGTTCTTGCTTCTCGTAAAGTTCCTTTTCAGTCATAAAGAAATGTAAAATATGACGTAAATAAGTGAAGAACATAGTTATAATGGTCTTCCATGTAGTGGTCAATCAATATTAATGATCAGCCAAAACATAACATTATACATTTAGTTGTCCATGTAGCACTAAAGGATAGCGACTACTGGTAATGAATGCATTTTAGAAACATTTCCGCAGTTAAAGCCTTTAAGTATTCGAGAAGCAGTATTTTTTTTTAATTACATTAAGAAGATATTTATTAATTCTCAAACATAAGTAACATTTTAAAATAATCCTATTTAGCAATAAAAAAAAAATTTGGCTTCTAAAGTCATATTCAGGACATTAGTGTAATCTAATAAGGTCTCATAACTTATTCTATTCCTAAAGAGAACATACATGAAAACTTCCAATTATATACACTAACAATGCGTACTGTTAGAATTTCTTAGTTCTTTATATTATTGTAGCTCTGATATCGGCTTTAGATGCAACTAAAACTAACTGAGTTGCTTTGAAGCAACGTTGCCCCACACGGCTATATTGGTAACAGATTAAGTTATTCCTAACAGTTGAGGCCCAATAGAATTTACTGAAAAACAGAACTCTTTTTACACAAATATTTCTTGATTAAATCTGTTCTTGCGGCTCAATGCGCACATTGCCGACGACAAAACTCACGACCTCAAACACTGGACGAGTGGTCTTAGCATCGAGAACCCGATTAGGCTTCAGTTGAGCCTCAAGTTCGAGTCTCAATTCCACTAAAAACTCTTCAGGTGTTAACCTCGTCATATGACCATGGTTCAAAATTACGAAACACAGACTGTGGTTAGCGAACCCTATTTTGGGCATAAATAAACAATCATTGAACATTTAATAAACAAACCTCTTTTTTTCCCCGTAAATAGAATGTTATTCTCAAAATATTACATACGCCACATGAAAGCTTTGAGGTTCAGTTGTATTTAAGATGCGATATATAGATCCCTTTACTCTACAAGAGGATGTCCAATAAAATTAATTCGCAGGTGAGTGAGAGTTTTGTATTAACGTTGCCACAAGAGGAGTTATTCGCGATTTCGAACCTCGGTCAAGTGACGACACCTGAGCTAGCACCCCCTCTCCAAACTACCACACCATACCAATAGGAGGAGTTTGAGCCACGACAAGTTTAATGCGCATCAACCTCCCCCAAGTCCAGTTTTCAGTGACGTCAGGACCCGAACCTGCGACACGACAACGCCGGCCACGAGTTCGCGACCACCAGACAATAACGGCCACCACAGCCACATGCAATATAAGTCTTGCGAGTTTCGACATGTTTTAGATACATTACTCCATATGATATTCCACTATGTTTAATATTCAGTCACAGGACTAATCATGTTACAACGACCCACTTTCGAATTCGTCTAATTTTTTAAATACACTAAAAAGATATTTTGTTTGATAAGCACTGCATTATCAAACGAAAAATGCCTAATAGGAGAAAAACCTGGATATTTCTGAAAACAACTAGCTCGATAATGACGAAATAGCTGAAATGTGAGCCTGCTAGTCAACCTGATCAGACGGGGGGAAAAAAGAAAGTGATGTCGAAAATAAAGTCCAAGTTGGCAATTATTTCACTTCCCATAATGCAACTGTTAAATTAACAAGCGATACAACCTTTTCAACTGGAAAATCCATTTATAGTATTTGAATTATAAGTCTACTTCGCCTATGTTAGATTCCCTTCATTTAGAATCGGGCTAAACTTCAAAATATATATATTTTTTAAAAATCATTCAAAAATTCATATTTTAATCAACTACCATACAGAGTAAGCAACATACTTATTGTATAATTCATACTTAGTTATGTTTGAATATTTTTTTTAAAAAAATTTCATATTTCGTTTGCAGCTGCTTGTGTTGAACTAAATAAAAATTTTGACATTACATTTCAACTGAAAAAAAAATCGACTATTTAAAGAATATTTATAAGTTTTGAGTAAATGGTAATGATAAATGGATATATTCTTACTATCATATATCAAATTTAATATATTTTTCAAATAAGAAAAAATATATTCCATGTGTAGATCCTTATTTTTGACAGAATAAATTTATTTAAAAATCTAATAATGTCACAAATGCACATTAAAAAGGTGAAAGAAATCTTTATATTACATGTAGTTTAAAATTAAAATTTTTACATTGATAATATAAAATACAGTTCAAAATAAAATCTTAAATATCTCACAGCAATTAAATTTGAAACAATCATATTTTCAACTTAAGATGCAAAATATGAATCAAATATAAAAGTTTATAAACTCTAACTATATTGTAAAGAAGGCCACGCCATAAAAATATTCACATAAATCTAAATATTTAAATAAATATGATTTTCTAAAACTATAATTACAGCTGACAACTAAAATATTCTTTGATGAATCAAGAATTCACAAAAATGTGTTCCATGTAGATGAAAGGAACTGTATTTGAACAAAAGATTTTTAGAGAAGTATGATGATGGGTTGGAGAAAGGCATTAAATTTCTATTAATGCGTGTTCAGAATCTTTTTGCTTTTGGTCAACACGATGTTCTACAAACCATAAAAGAACAAATTGACTTTCATGTTGCTTGTTACTAGATAAAACATATGAGACACATTGTAACACAATATTCTGCAGAAAAGGTAAACAAAATGGAATGACAATTTTGTGTTGACAAATGACAACAAAGAAATTAACAGTTAAATGAGTTGGGTTCAGTTTATGCAGCCACAGATTTTTTGTGTAAAATAGGAATTTATTCAGGAAAACAATCGTTTAAACCGAATTGTACCATATATATTCATTCTACCTATGAAAACTTTGGTAGACTCTAGTGGATCTCTAGTTGTTAATGTTTCTTATCGTCAAAAGATCTGACATATGTCAGATCAGCTCCAGAAGGTTATTAACAATTAAAAAATCTATAATAATAAGGGGATCGGATGTTAAGTCTCTCTTAGAAAGTTCAATGCATTGCAGAATGTAATCTGGTTAAGCTGGATGCTAACAGCATTTCTTTCAAGGGGAGTGCCACTATAATAGGAAAGACATTTCAAGTGGTCACTTGTTAGTCGAGCCAGAGCAAGTCTGGAAACCACGTCACATTTGATTTCCAGCAGAGAGCCAGAGGATGTTCCTGTGTACCATTGGTGGACAGGTAGAATATGCCATATAAAACATTTTTTGTGTATAGATGCTATGAATATTCAAAGGAAGTCAATATTCTATGGAAATTATCCCTACCTTCCCCCCAATATCAATATTTTGGTTCAAATGCTTGACTTTAAGATTCCTCTGACACAACAAACATTTTTGAAAAAATCAAATTAGTAGTAAAACAGATCATAATTTCCTGCATTATCCAATCCATGAGAAGTGTTTATCATGAAAATTTATGATATAAACTCTAAGTAGAATTACACAATTTAAATAAGATGACAAATAAATATTATATAAAATCCAATGAGTAAAACCATTAAATTCAGGTTTGATTAAAATTTATATGAGTAACTTAAACATAAAACCGATAGCGGGTAGTTTATCTCAAGAATTCAATGAAACACTCTTCTAAATTATTGGAAATGAGAGCTATTAGAAAATGGAAATTAATTTCTCTATAAGTTCCTTTGATAACCCCAAAGATCTTTAAAAAATTGATACATATATGAATCAACAATTCAATGAGAGAATCATCTAAATATTAACTTAATAATTTGAGATATTATGCATACGAATATAACTGCATCACAAAATTATGATTATGAAATTCAAAATTATTATTACTTGTCAATTAATACAGCAAAAAATCTGTGAATTTTTTTTAATATTAATTTGTAAGCTAAGTGATTATAAAAAATACAGATATTGATGCAATATATATATATATATCTTACATATAATACAGAGAAAATTTTATAAGCTACAAATATCAGTAAATAAACACAGAAAGAAATGGCAAAAAGTATTTTACACATTGATGATATAATTTGTGCTTCATCTACTCAAACTATTTGCAAGATTATAGTTTATATAAAAAATAATTATCATGAATATATTTTTCAGCAATGGAGAGTTGAAAATTTTGGTACTTAAATACAATACCATTGACCAACTTTTCCAAATAAAATGATATTGCCAATACAAAAGATTTTGCCAAATGCTATCATTGTACTTGTTTCATAACATGCACAGGAACAGTTTTCCACTATTGGCTATGTATGCCAACATTTGGTTACATCTTTTAATTTGAAAAAATTGGTCAACAGTATAATACTAAGTAGTGAAATTTGTATCACTTCCTAGAAAGATATTTTTTAATGATGAACTCATGATCACAAAAGTGATGAAAATACAAAAAGGCAATTATAATAAGCATAAATACATTTTGTTATTCAAAAATTCTCTCAGAAACAAGTTATGCAAAAAATATCAGAGAAGTAAAATTTTATCAACTAATTTATTCCTGAATAGAGTTAAATGATACTACTCAGAAAATAACACTACAAGTAGAGTTCAGCTTGAAAGAATTCTGTTTTACATTATTAATTACATTCTTTTACAAAAGTAGCATTCAAATTTGTTTAATACAAGATTAAATCTCAGTACTAAACCGTTATAAGCAAATACAACTTCACTAAATTTATAAAAATTGATGGACCACTACTTTAAAGAATATATTAAAAATAAAACACATACATTTTTAGGTGGATTTCCCATGACATTTAATTCCCACTTTGAAAATAACAATGCCTCACTTTAAGCGTGCGTATTTATAAGCACACACTTACTTAGATATTTATCTGTACATCAACCATCTGTTTTTTTTAAGAAATTCAATAATTTCGTTTCTAAAAAATAGCACTTTTAGCTTCAATACTTTCTAAATAAATTCTTGTTTTCTTATAAGACAATCTCTACTCTTAAACATTACACAAATCCTGTTTACAATAGATGCAACAATCAATTTCTACCCGTTTATAAGCTTATTTTGTAGTTTTCAATTTATTACGATTTTTTAGAATTTTTTTTTTCACATTTTGTTAAGTTTTATTTAATGCAAACAGTATCCTTTATTCTATATTAAGCACTAAGTCAAATTTAAGCTGATATCTCATTATCCAAATTTTCAAACAACACTGATTCAAATACTTTAAGGATACAGAATTTAAAGTACACCAAATGCCATTACTTTTAATAATAAAGGAAGTTAAGGCTCAAAGGAAAGTTCAAGACTCACTAATTAATATATTACAAGTAATATATATTGCAGTAACTGTTGATCTAGTTACTGCAATCTCTTTAAATTTATAAAACTGCTATACATAATATGTTTGATTTTTAAAACTTTAATAAACACTTATAATTAATTACTTAAAAAGGCAAGTCTACGAAACTAAAACTTTCTGAAATATTATTTTAATTCATGAAATAAAATCATTTTTTTTCCCCTCATTTAATTTTTAAAAGTACAAATTTAGTGCATATGATATCAATGAAAGAAAATGTAATATTGTTTTTTCTCAGTACATTTAATTTATAATAATGCCTAGCATTGCAATATATAAAACAATTTCGAAGTCTGAATTTATCTATAAAATTTACATTCGTTAACAAAAAATCGCTTGAGTCAAAATCATATTTGTTAGAGATTTACCAACAAACCCAATATTTAAAATTGTTTTCAAAATAAATATCTTAGAAAAGACAATTATTCCATAATATTGCCCATTAAAGGTATACATTGTATATTACAAATATAACTGAATACTGTGGCACAGGGTTTTCTCTTTTACCATCCACTTTTGCATGTTAACATGAAACATACAATACATATGAATCAAGACAAAAATATTGTAATGTTTAATTTTCTTCATTTTTATTATTAATTATTTACAATTCTAGTGTTACGTTTTCTTTTATAAGGTCATCTTATGAAATTGAAATGAAATTTAAAAAATCTGCTAAGAAAAAAATATCGTTTCCTTGCACAGATAATTCTGTTTTTTCGAAAGAAACAAAAATGCTGATTTATTCAAAAAAAATATCGCCAAAATTCTTGTAATGTAATATGAAGCAGATTGCGGCAAACAACGTAAACAAACCGAGCAAAAGGATTGTATAACTGACCCTGTAAAGGTCGTGATCAAATATAAACATTTAATTACAGGTAGACTAACTTACGTTCATAGAAAATTCAGGGGATGAGTGCAACCACCTCGTAGCCGGAGAAACAGAACGAAGCAATTTTTTGTTTTCGAAAATCCGCGTGTTAATTTGGCTAAACCTAGAGAGCGAAGTGAGAGCCATGGCACACCGGAGCCATATGAGCTGCTACCGCTAGATCTTTCACCGAAATGAAATCTCTGCGCTCTCGTTCCCATTCGGGTTTTGCGCCGGTTAGCTGGAGTTGCCAAAATACTGTAACTAAAATTGGGTTGTAAAAGAACTGCAAATGGATTCAGCAGTTTTTTTTTTAAAATTAATACATTTCAGTTTCTGTAGTATAAACTATTTTTGTAATTGTTTAAAATAAAACCAAAAATTAAGCCAATATTTTAAAATAAAATGATCTAAATCGTAAGACTTTCAAATTAATTCTTTCTGAGTGGGCCATCAAAATTTTTCCCCCATTTCATTGAAGTTCTGTTATGGAACTGAAGTTTTAGACTTGTTACGTCCCTGGTAACCCCTAGTCATCCCCGTATTTTCTATATTTTTGCTCTTAAATTTTTTAAAATGGGGATTTTTTTTGTTGCACAAATTTTATTTCAAACAAATGAATACTATTCTAGTCAAACAAGCACGTTTTTAGTTCACAGCCACGCTTAATTATTCTCGGGTACATGTTACACTGATGGGAAAAAAAACTCCAAGAAAAAAATATTGTCGACTAATAAAACTTCGACATCGCATTCGTATAGGTAACATAATTAATTGATTAAAGTTACAAGATCACACGTTAATATAAGCTTGAGTAGAGTATTTCAAATGTGAAATGGTGATACATTAAAAACCGGTGTAACCGACGCAATTTTAAATGCAAGTATGCAAACGTGCATGCCATGTATCGTACAGGTACCGAATATAAGTATGTGGGATGGAAGTGCGTTCCTGTTGCTCTTGATCGGTCAATATGAGGTTGTTTAATTCTGGTTGTGGAGAAGTTTTCATTGCAGTCCAATGATGTCCCATCCATGTTCGAATGGAGAAAAATCTGGTGATTTGATAGGCCAATGTAATACGTTGACTCCCTATAGAGCATGTTGGTTACAAAATGATGTGAGGGAGCACGTTATCCTGTTGGAAAACATTCCTTGAATGATGTTTATAAATAGCAGTGCAACATCGCCAGACTGACATATAAGTTTGCAGTCAGGGTGTATGAATTAACCACGAGAATGCTCCTACAAAGAAAATTATTCGCGCCAAACCATAACCATAAGGGAGGGTCCTAGGTGTATCTAGGCGGCAGAAGGATTGTTTGCAGGCGCTGACCTGGCCTTCTTCTAATCAATATACAGCCGTCACTGCTGTAGCGTAACATACACTCCTCCACCTCTGTATCGCGAGGATGGGCCAGAATTCTAAGGCAACATAGCCTGACTGACACCAAGTATGGCTTCGGGCCCAAAACCAGAATTTGCAAGGGGCCCCTATTATTTTCTTTTACGCCACTGCATCACTGGCACCAAGACAGAAACAGCTTTGATAGAACGCAAATTGCCACTCCGCTGTCCAATGATCTCTAGCGTGACATCACTGAAGTCACAGACATCAATGATTTAGAGTTAGTGGTATGAACGCTAAAGGGCGTCTGACTGGGGGCTATTTTTCAAACGATTAATTTGTTACTGTCAGTTCACGGCATGCGAAACGCCATCTGTGTAATTAAGAGAATTAGGAGTGAATTGTTGTGTCTTCAAATAAGAATATGTGAACTGTGTTTGCGCTGCGCCCACCGCGCATGCCCAGTAATTCTGATAGAATGCGCGCAGTGGGAGTGGAAAAATAAATGCCAGTCCACTAGAAACTGTGTCGTGATTGTGTCATGAGAATAATGGAAGAGTATAATTAAGTTATCGACTAAAAGAGAACCATAAATATGGACAGTAATTGCACCATAAAAGGGGTTATTGTGCTAGAGACTCTGGAGTCAACTGCTTAAGTGTTGAAGTTGACCCAAAAGTTACAGTTCTCTGTGTACTGTACTTTATGCTGTAGATGCACTACGTTTCCCAGCCATGTGATCAATACTGCGGTTTTCTCTGTCAGTGGTGACCCATACGTGATTAAACCATAGTTTTCTTGAGGGAGTGCCTCCCCGGGACCACTGCTGTCAAAAATCATGCACAGTGGATACATTCTTTCCAAATCTTTCTGTAATATCATAGAAAGAAAATCCAACCTTTTTAGCTCTATTATACTACAGAGAGCTGTTGATAATGGCTTCTTCGTCATCTTGAAGTCATTTTGAACTAACATCAACTCACTTCGTCAACTCTCAACGGTGAGCATGTCAAGCTGGACAAGCTCACCGGCAGTAAAAAAAAATTACTTTTGGTCAAAGTAAAAAAGTCGGCTATGAATTTCTGAAAGAAGGAAAAATTTCATCGTGAATTCATTTTATGTCATATGTGATGGGGCAAGTGCATAATTATCCCGAAGAGCTGAGATTTACCAAACTGTTATAGAATATTTTATTGTTTTTTGACGCGATATTATAACCTGAAATTAAAAAGAAAGCTACACAAAAATTAAAGAAAACTTATGAAGACAATATTGAATCTTTTAATTTTGACGATATGAATTGGAACAAAAAAAAAAAAAAAAAAAATGAAAAGAAAAGAAAATTAAGATACAATGAAAACCACCATTAGAAATTTATCGAGTTGCAAGAAAAATCCTAATGTAGATATAATTTTGAAAATATTTTTCAATACCGATATCGAATGCATGAGGTGAAAAATCTTTTTCAGTTTTAAAACGTGCTAAAAAAATAATTTAAGAAGTATTATGGGAGAAAAGATGAACAACATGACCATACTATATACAGAACGAATTATTTTGGACAAAAGAGATATGGTAAAAATAATAAATGAATTTGCCAAAGAGAAATCAAGTTTCAGAGCAAAACTGTAAGTTCTTCTCAGTAAGGTTTTTAATTTTTTTTATATACAGTTAATATTTTTCTCTAGCCGTTGAGTTGTATTATGAGCAATATATTTAATTTTGAGAATTTAAAGTAAGTGCCTCTTTTCTTTATATATTTTAGTTTTTCGACTCGAGCACATAGGTCTCAAACCTTTTACCGCCAGGGGCCTCCAACTACCTTAATCCGCCTCTGAATAGGGGTGTTTATGGCTCTGAGCAAGGCAAAAAGTGTTACAAAAAAAAAAAAAAAGAAAGAAAGGGAATAATAACACATATAATATAACAAGGAAATGTTAAGTTTTATCCCCCCTCCCGAACTACATTTAACAGGATCGTCGTTCCCAAAGACTACACCAGGGGTGTCCAACCCGCAACCCGCCAGTACGTAAGTTGCGGCCCGACTACTCTTTTTTAAAAAATTTAAATATCAGATTTTGTAAGTTTTTCATTTTGAAACTTATTTGAGGGGAAATTTATATATATATATATATATATATATATATGTACAATGTATTTGCCTGTTACCTGTTCTTGTTTTAATATAAATCTTTTTTGATAATAGAAATGTCCTTTAGATTAAAATAGATTTATATTTTATCAAACAGTTACATTTTGATTTTTACTATAGTAAATTACTTTTTAATACCCTCAAACTGTGCATTATGCACATCCTTATATACTATGGATGGTACATGATTCTCTGTGTGTAAGTGACTTTTCGTTTTCTCCTCCTCCTTTTCTGTTTGAGTGCCCAAAAGCAAGAGGCAGTCGAGATGTTTTTTGAAAAATTTAAAAAATATTCAGGGTGCTTAAGATAAAGGACAATGTATACTTAATCGTTTGCGAATGACAGCACTATCAACTTCAACAATGAGTAACGAAAGATCAATTCAATAGTAACACCGTAATTTCAAAGAAAATGGCAACTGTAATATTTTAAACATTATTGATCATTGCATTTATTGTTATATGTAAACATTATTATATTATCTTATGTTCGTATACATGAAAATGAATGAAAACAATAATAATAATTCATTCTTGTTTTAAATTTTACCCAATAAATGATTTTTTGTTTCCAAATCTGATATAAAAGTACATATTTTTATGTGCGGCCCGCGAGATTATAATGTTTTTCTGTGGCCCGCAAGGTCATTTGAGTTGGACACCCCTGGACTACATCGTGCATTCTTTGCACAATATTTCCTACAGCTGTACGCCACATGTCACAAGGAATATTCCACACTTTCTGTTATATGTGTGCAAACAAGTCCCTGTGATCCATTCACTGATTACATTTCCAACATTTATTATCACTTCCTCTGACCTGACACAGGTTTGCGTCTACTTTCCTAGGCGAATTATCTGTTTCTTCGAATTTCTTAATCATTTCTATCAAAGCATTAAGTGATAAAGACTCCTGAGTAGATTCTGCCATGTTCTAAATTCATGAGAAGCTGTGAATGATTAAAATACAGTGAAAATCGCGTAACACGCAACTGAAGGAATTGAAATATTTTTTCGTGTTAAAGGATATTGCAAAAAAAAAAAAAAACACATATAACAAAGTTGAATCTATTACAATCTATTTTATTCCCATAGATATGTATATATACATATACTTAATAAAAAATCAATTGAATTAAAGAATTTTAAGAGATTTAATACAAATTTTCAAATTTTTTGAGAAACAAAACATTTATTGAGTTTTTGGAAAATAATCTGACATTTTCTTTGCATTCTTTTTTTAGCATTGAATTGTCAACGAATTGTTTTATTTTCTACTTTGTTATTCATTTCACTATTGGAATGTGCGTCTAAATAACTGCGTATACTTTTCATGACGTTCTTCATTTCGGACGATGTGGGAACAGGAGCTGCATTAGTCATTTCCTTTTCATCGTCTGCATTAATGATATTTTTTGAGCTTTGAACAAACTCCAAAATGTCTTTGCCTGCTATGATTGGGGCTGTACACACATTATCATCCTCTACTGCTATGAATTGTCTCGATAATGTAATAGGACAGAACAATCCGGTAAGTGGTTTCCATATTTTGTTCATTCCCAAAAGGGAAATCTTTTCGCGTTAAGCGATTCTCGTTTCGTGTTAAGAGAAAAATCGAGTAGAACCCTCATTGGGGCACTTGATCTCAGATGAGGCTTTAATCCCCTATCTTTGAGGCTGTTGTTGAACATTGATGATATTACTTGTCATGAATACCAGGTGCCTGCATAAGTTTTTCCGAATTTTTTGGTAAAGAAAACACGTAACTATCAAGGGAAATTAATTTTTTTTAATTCAAAACATTGATCAGCGGCTTCTACACATTTCGTCCCTCTTTCAGGTAGTTTATGAATACCATGCCAGAAAAACTTCCTATCTTTTGCGGCAAACCATTCATCGAGCTATTTTTCAACTTCTTCGAAATTGCTGAAGTGCTGCTATGCGAGCGCGTACCGCATTGGTGCGAAGAGGTGATGGTCAGATGGTGCCAGGTCTGGGGATTAAGGTGGGTGTGGAAGGATGTCCCCTCCAAGCGATTTCAAGGTGTCTTTCACTGGTTTTGCTGTATCAAACGGCGCATTGTCGGGTAACAGAATCACTTTGCCATGTCTTCTGGCCCAGTCTGGTCATCTTTTGATCAATGCATGGTCTCGCCGGTCTTCAAGAGTTCATAATACACAATAGCGCTCTAGTCCCACCAGACACAAAGTAGGGTCTTCTTGCCGAAGCGATTTGGCCTTGGTCTTGAATAATCGGCTTCGCCAGGGGAAAGCCATGGTTTTTTCTACTTTGGGTTTTCAAAATAAATCCATTTTTCATCACCCGTCAAAATTCGATACAAAAATGATTTTCTTTTACGGCGTTGAAGCAGCATTTTACAAGTGACTTTATGATTTTCCATTTTAAGTTCACTCAAATCGTAGGGGACCTATTTTCTCAATTTATTGATCGTCCTCGTTGCTCGTGAACGTCTACTCATTGTTTCTTGTAACACATTTAATGCTTTTGCCAATTGCTGTTGAGTTTGAGTTGGGTCATCATCCAGTAACTCATGTAATTTCTCGTTTTCACATTTTTGTGGCCTGCCAGAGCTACTTCACGGTGAAATCTCCACTTTTAAATTGTCAAAACTATTTCTCACATATTCTAATCGATGCAGCGTGTTCACCATATCATTTTAACAGCAAACAATGACTTTTAACTGCCATTTTTTTAAAATTATTATTATTAAGGTATCCGACTACGTTCGGAACCGTGATTTTAAAAAAGCGCATACATGGATAATTTTCATGATATTTAGTGTCACTTAGATTAGAATACATGTATAAAATTGTTTTAAGGACATTATGACAAAAAAAAAATCATTTAAATACAATATTTTGGCAAAAAATTAACTAAGAATAACCTTTTTTCAAAATGTTCTCCTTTTATAAAAAATGCTTCTAAAATAATAATATTCTGCTTATATAAAGTAAAGACTTCTTCAGAGAGCCTGGACTATTTCTTTTGAAAAATTCACATTATTTTCGGAGTTACAACCCATTGAAATACTTATTGGCGTTTTTTTTTCTTAAAATTTCTCCCCCTTCTGTTGTCGTAAAACATGGATAAACCCACTTCTAAGTTATATATTTCAAAAATTCTAGTTGAGCCTCTGTACAGAGATTCGAGCTATATACAGGCAAAATATTATTAGAATAGAAGCATTTTTCACAAAAGGAGAATATTTTGAAAATGGGTCATTCTATGTTCATTTTTTGTCAAAGTATTGTACTTAAATAATTTCTTATTGGAATACTATTCTTAACCCAATTTTATATACATTTTCTAATCTAAGTGACACTAAATATCATAAATATTATCCATTTACACGCTTTTGCAAAATCACGGTTTCGAACGTAGTCGGATACCTTAAATAAGAAAAGCATTGTGTGCTGCAAATGTTCTTTTTCAGGCACAAAAATTCGACATGATCACCGAACGATAAAACAAAGACGTTAGTTTTTGGCGGTCTAAACTTGCGTGTGTTTGAAATTTAATGTCAAACGAACAAAATGACATATGTGTCAAATTAATACGCTGCATACTTTTCGCTGGTACCATCTCTTAGTTAAACCGGAAAAAACTTATGCATATACCTGGTAATTGGGTGGTTAGAAAAAAATAACAAATAGAATTTTAAAAAACTAAAATTAAAAGTTGATAATTGCGACCTTTAGAAATTAAAAATAAAATTGCTGGAGCTGATTTTGTTTCCGTTGAAATGTGAGAAGTAGTGTATCTGTGTTAAGAGAATAAAAAAAATGCATGAAAATACATTGTAGTTTGTTGGGTCCGTTGTATTATTTCGTCTCACACGATGTTTCCTCTTAAGCGTTTTCGCGTTAAACGTATTTCCCTGAAATGCAACGATATTGCCACATTGATATAGGGCCTATGTCAATGAGACGATCTGGAAAAGCCATTGCACCAGTCAACTACATAATTCAACAATGGTTCAAAAAGTTTTTAAAAAAAGCTTTGTGAAATCGAGTAATTTTCTCGGCAATAGGATAGATTAATCGATGAATAATTTAACATATCGTTTATCTCTTTATATTTTAACATATTTAACATATTAAATTAATGAACGATGCAATTATTGAACATGGCCTTGAAAAAAAAAATCTTTTTTTTTTCGTACAGAATTATAAAAGCTAACACATGCACACACACACATACGTTAAATACGCGTTGACCGTCCAGGTCTCATGTCTATAGCAATTTTGAATCAATTTATATTTTAAAATCTTTGTTATTAACTTCGGTGAACAATGACAAGGGCAAAATCAGTGAATCCTAAGATAAATTTAAATTCATGGAGTATTCAAAAATATGTTCATTGTTTGTCTTACATTATTAAAAATGTTCCATAACTGCATTAAATTTATGCTGAATAAATAAACAAAAATTTTTTTTTTGTTTGAAGTTGTTTTAAATTTTCTTTTGCTGTAAAATGAATTTATTTATAATGCCTTACAATAAAAATTGTACCTAAATTTAATTATTGAAAAAAAATCATTCATTAATTTCTCTCTTTCCTTTTCCATAATTTTGAAGAAAAAGATGTGAGAAATGAAAAAAATGTTAAATATTATTAAATGTTAAATTTTTTCGGTAAATTCCTTTTCATTTTTCAATTCCTACTATTAGATTACTCTCTCTATACATATATATTTATTTTTTATATATTTGTCTTATTCAAATTTTCAATACTTTCTATTCGTCTAATCAAGTTCAAATAAATTTTCTTTAACTTGCAGTGGATGACACTTGATGTTAATACTGTTTTTTTTAATATTAATTCATTAATTAAATTAAATTTAATTAATTACCGGTTTTCGACGCCAACTTAGATTCGTCTCCATTGTTGTAACAATCCAACTGTTAAAACAATGACAAAAGTTGGCGTTGAAAACCGATTTTTCAGCCAAACTAGGCAAACATTGTTACAACTGTGCAAACAACTTACATAACTGTACATTGTTACAACAATGCAGACAAATCATGCTATTTTTTCAATTCCTCTACTATTTGTTCACTCTATCCCTATATATATACATATCGTTCAAATTTTCAATCATTAATAAAATACATTCTATTCATCCATTCAAAGTAGTAATCGACTTTTTTTTTATATATATTACTTGTTAATTACATTAATACATGAAAAAGTTGTGCAATCTAGTGCTATTTACCTGAATTAGTCTAAGCGTATAGATATTTAAAACGTTGTAAGTGAATATGTGAATTTATTTAATATATTATCCATTAAATTAAAAAAAAAAATTGAATAACTAATCAGTTACGAAGTGAGAAACCGTTTGTGAAGAATAATTCTGTAATTCAGGATGATATTGAAAGGAAGGAAATTTTCTTTTTTAAAAATTTAAAAAGGAATTTTACATATTAGAGATGCTTATATAAAATATTTGCTTATCTTGTGTGATATATCACGAGAAAAATATCGTTAAGGCTGTTTTCGCCATATTGCCAAGAGCGTGAACTTAACGCGGAGCACATTTTCGGACAGAAAAAATGCCTCAATGTTTATAAAAATTTGTAACATTGTAACTCATACATTTGGTTATAAGATAGTGTTTTTAAAATTTGAATATATTTCATAAATAATTAGTTTTTCCTTTTAACGTGTAAAGGGACAGCTCATTTAGCAGTACGGTATAGGAGAAAAAATGGGAAACACATTTTATAAAATAAAAAATGTGTCAAAAAACTCGTATAAAAATGAGTAGTATGATAAAATATGTGATTTTCTACATGATAGTGTAGCTAGAATGTAATAAAAATAATTGAGTACTTTTATATTTCAAAAAATATTTCGAATTTGAGTTCTATTCTCTCTTTAACATTAGCCGAAAATAGCCTTAAATTAACTGCTTTAAAAAATATTGGCGAAGATTTTGATTCGATTCGTAGTGCCATCTATGAAGAGAAATCTAAAGAAACTTTTCTAATATAATTATTCTCATAAATTGTTCTTGATAGTTTATTTTCATTTCTATACAAACATATCGAAAGTAAATTCTGAAACATAGAAGAATTTTTTTGTAATAATTTAGTGTAACCACGTACTAATGCGGAAGAAATGCAAGTTTACAGTATCTTAAAATATCATAATTATATTATACATAGATCTCCTTTAGTACAAACCTAAGTAGAGAGCTAAATCTATCATAATTAACACTTTTAAATAAATTTTTCTTATGTAATTTTACAAGTATTTTAATCATATCATCAATATTAATAGAGTTAAAAAGATCTTCAAAATCTAAACTATAGACGGAAGAAATCTTTTTATCTTTAATTTGTTCAATAAATTCTTTACTATTTGAAGTATGGCTGTGGATTTAAGATTATTTATTGTATTCTATCATTTCTGTAGTATCTGTAATTTGGAACATTGAAGGTGTGTGCTGGTCTCGGGTGTGTTTCTTGTATTAGCATGATATCAGGAGCCTGCTTCTCTCTATAAAGATTCGAAGTTCAATCTTTCTGTTCAACAGTCCGTTTGTGTTCCATGAACATAAACTGAGACCAATGGGTGTCGACTTTGATTTGGATTGCCTTGGGCGGCATTTATTTGATTTAAGTTATTGACTATCCCAGAGGGCCCGCTAAAGGCTTGGGATAATTGAGCTAAGGCATACATTGCTATTTGTAAAGTTTGCTGAATGCCAGCGTTAGTGGTTTGATTCAACGGATAATTTTGAATAGGGATGGAATAGTTATGGCCCAGTTTGTAGTGAATTCCCAGCATGTTGGGTGTTACGTGGTGCCATCTGCCGGGGGTTTTGAGTTAGTTGTGTTCTGTTTTGATGTGGTGTGGCTTGTGCGTATATTATATTGGGTCTGACAATGCTACTGAATATGTTCATGAAAGAGTTTTTGTTTTTGTTTGGGACAGCGCTCTTAGGAGGCTTGGGGTAGCATGGACATCCTTGCCAGTTGGCTATGTGGCCATAAACCTGGCAGTTAATACAGAATTTCTTTTCGAGTTTTTGTTTTATATGGCAGTAACGTATAAAGTGTAATTCACCACATTTTAAGCAATGTGGTGTAATAAGCTGGTTAATTTTGATAGTTTAAAATTAGAGGTGAAACATTGTGCAACACCTTTACCTTCCTAGCCTTCAATTCGGATACTGAAGTAGCCGAGTGTTTTTAGACCGAATATTTTAAGGTTGTTACGATTTCTTGGTAGTGTAATTAAAAATACAGAGAGAGGCTGTTTCGTCTTTCGCCGATTAATTGTGTGTGTGTGTGCGTAACTTTTTCGTTTTCAAAACCGAATTCTTCCAAATTTTGTTTAATTTCTTCGGGTTTGGTTGTTTTGGGTAAGCCTTTAATTACGATCTTTATTGGTCTGTCTACTTTAGGTTGAATGACATAGAATCAGTATTTGAGTTGTTTTATTGTGGTTTTCAGTGCATGGTACTCTTCGAAATTATCAGTGTAAAGTTTGAAGAATTCGCCTGTGGTCTTTGTTCTGAGTTTTGTGTGTATTTGATTGAGAATCCTGGGTTGAAGTCTGTAGTGATCAGTAATAAAGAGCATGATATGTGGTGGCAGCGATGATTTTGGTGTTGTGTTGCTTTGTTTGGACGAGGTTGTCACTCCAGCGTGAGTTCTTTGATCGTTGGAGGAGTTTGTAACTTGGGAGGACGAGGTTGTCACTCCAGTTTGTGTTATTTGTGAGTTGTTGGTGGTGTTTGTAACTTGGGAGGACGAAGTTATCACTCCAGCTTGAGAATTTGGTTCTGATGTGTTGTTTACTGTGTTGTGTTGAGTGTTAGGCAGAGCTGGGAATTCACTTGCGTTTCCGATGGTAGGAAAAGTGAAGCGGTTTTCCAAGTTCAGTGATGTGAAATTCGGGGTTTCCAGTAGTATAAGTTTTTCTGTCTTCCTTGCAGGTGGAGAAATGAATCCATCGTTATTACGTTTTTGAGTGTGTGTGGGTGTGTTTGGGGGATTATTTGTTAGGAGCTATTTACGGGAGATCAGTGTATTGGACAGCCTATTGAGATTCATCGTGGTAGAGAGCGTAGATCACTCATCCCATTGTCAAGCAGAGTTGAGATTTCCTCGTACTTTCTGATCTTTACGTAGAGACGGTTGGTAGGGTCATGGTTGTCATCCTTTTCATCCTTTCCATGGTGTCAAGAATGAGTTTATATCCATCCCGGGTGGTGGTGAAACGTTTTATGTTGGCCGTGGTCCATACCAGTCTCTGACAGGGCGTTTCCACGGTTATGTTGGGAAAGTTCTCTGGTGTGGCTGGTCTGGTGTGCGGTGGTGATAAATCCATTTCATATAAAACGGGTGCCATGTTCGTTCCGAGTCGTTTAGGAATATAGAGAGAAGTGAGGTGCGAGTCAAGAAAGCTGACTACTAATCCTTTCAGCCCTTGTAAGGGCTATTAGTAAGTCGGGGTGCTGCTTTAGTGACTAAGTCGAGAGCTCATGCGACGTCTGTCCGTATGGGTTGAAGTCTCAAGCGGCTAATGTACGTGTGATAAGAGTGTAGAAAAGGAATAAATAACCCCCCTCCCTTGATGATAATTTCTTCAAATAGCCGTGGGAAACTATTTACTCTGAAGAGTTTCTGTCTTCTATCTAACTTACTCAACTAAAAGTATTTATTTTTTAAAGGAATCATTTTTCATAGCCTACCAGCACGACCAATCTGATCAAAGTTCCGAGATCTTGGCTTATGTGGATAAAGTAAGTACTAATACTTAAAACCATTATTTATTTCGTTTGTTTGTTTGTTTTCTAAATTTTTCGGATAATTTGTCTTTATTATGAGCTATTTAATCGAATCAGCAATTTGAAAAAGGGAATGAACCCCCAAATAGTTTGAGGAGTTTATTTTTATTCAATTCCTACTACTAGCTCACACTCTCTCTATATTTATTTATTATTTATTTACAAAATCTTTAATTGTAACATTGTTTCCGTGTTGTTAACAATTTTTGCTTTAGTGCTAAAAGTGATAAATTTCATTACAGAAACTACAACTTTTAATATGAGGAAATATTTTTCTTCTGTGAATATGATAAAGTTGAAAATAAACAAGTAATATAAAAAAAATTAAGTCAATTCCTACCTAGATCAACAAAAATTTTTATTTTAGCTACTTTTTATTAAACAGTTTCAATTAATATAAATATGTATATACATAGGACAGAATCACAACATTAAGTGGTAATTAATTTTTATTAATTATCCTTAAAGTATTGTATTGCCATCCAAAACAATCGTGTATATAAAATTTCAGTTCAACTGCATGCTTTAAAACGTGAGAAAAAAAAAACTTTTCAAGTTTTGACACAAGTCGCCGAAAGGGTCACTAAGTCGCCAAAAATTATGCCAACGTGGCTGTGTGTATTTCTAATTCTTTAAATAATTAGTTTTAATCAATTAATTTTTATTAATTATAATTAAACTACCGTATTGTCATCCAAAATAATCATGATTCTAAAATTTCAGCTCAATTGAGCGCTTTAAACTGTATTTTATTAACGATTGAAAATTCCACCAAGATAAATAAATAAATATATAGAAAGTGTGAGCTAATAGTAGGAATTGAAAAATTGAGGCTGTAACAGCATCTGCAAAATAAAGATAGTGTGACATATTTATTTATTTTAAAAACTAAGTAAATTCCTTGGTATTCGAATTTGTGTAACAATTTCTTCTTCGGAATAATTATTTATTTCTTCGAAATACTTCTTCCTGCAGATTTCGTTTTGTATCCTAAGCTCAATATATGAATGAGTTTCGATTTTGGGATAGATATGTATCGTTATTTTACATAATTATTGTTGACATTATTTAAAAAATAACTTGTTTTTAAATTTTTTGAAACTTTGATGCATTTTCGGGAATTTTGGGAACGACAATTACATTCTCGGGATTTTTCTCGGAAATTCCCGAGAATGGAAAAAAAGAAATCAGAAACCTTAGTTGGAATCTCAGTCTTTGGTAAATACACTTGCGAAGTACCAAGGTATCGATTTTAAAGTAGAAAATAAAGCAATATTTTGATTAAAAATAATAGTTTCAGAAAAAAAAATGGCTTACTTTTATGAAATATAGAATTTTATAAGTGTGAAACAAAAATGATCATTTAGAAAATTTTGTAATACATTTCAACAGATTTCTTCAGCTCTTAATTAAGCTTAAAGAACTCTTAGATTAAGCAGAGATAAATTTTAAATTCTAACACAGACCAATATAAGTTAGACTAATGTGGATTGCTGATCTATAAAAATTTTTCTTAGAAACTTTGATTTCTTTTAAAAGCTAACATTTTAAGAAAGAAGAGGAACAACAATGAGAAAATAATGCTTTCTCGTTGGGAACTCTATATTGTCTAAGAAGAAAACAAATTGTAGATTCTTTCCATGTACAAACCTTCTAAACCACCTTTAAAAAGAAAAAAAAGTCTTTTTTTACTGCATGCATGTGTAGGGTTATCATGTTTCACGTCAGACTGACCACCTGAACAGAACATCTGCTCATGCACCTCAGGGCCCAAGGTCGCGTATACTGAGTTGGGCACAGTAGGCCTTTTTCCTCATGGGATGTTGCGCCACTGAGTTGATTTAAGTTATACACAAATATTATACATAAATTAAGTTAATATTTGGACCACGGAATTAGATTTTGTAACCAGTGGTATAATACATTATTATTTATAAATATCACAATCGCTAGAGGGCACCACCAGACAATATGTGCAGGGTTTCCCTCTGGCGGATGAACGCAAACCACAAGGGAGAAGCTTTTTAGGCTGCTTAGAATCGCGCTGGAATCTCTCTCAATGCTTTATATGAATACATATATGAGTGAGTGAGTCATATTAACGTCGCACTATAAAGCTACAAGAGAGCTATTGGTGACGGACCTCGCAATTTTGAGTCATGGTCAATTGACGAGGACGACGAATGAGCTGGCACCTCCTCTCCTAACTTCAACATTACACTAACAGAAAGGCGTTTGAGCCTCGACAGATTTATCGTGCAACGGCTCCCTTTTACTCGGCGGGTCTTCAACGGCACTAGGCTCAAACTCATGACCCGCTAGCCACGAGTCCGTGACTTTAACCACTAGGCTACAGTGGCTTCTCTCTCTGTGTAAGCACACACACATGTATATAATGCAAAATCTGTTTTTGTATGTTTCGCGTTTATCTTTAGTATTCTAATAATTGCTGTCTCTAATAGTAGAGAATAATTAAATATCTCTCTCTCTATATATATATATGTATATATGTATAATATATTGAATGGTTTTTAATTTAGTAATTAGAAGATCGAAGCTAATTTGAATATTTATAAGTATAATTTTCGAAGTTATATGTCAAGTTATATTTCGTTGTTATATTTCTTTGTTCCATTGAATGGTTTCACTCTTTCTTTGTTATATTCTTTAAAATTTAATTTATTACTAATGAGAGAAAACAGTCATACATATTTCCTAATAAGATATAAGAAATCGATCTAAATTAAAAGCAGATCTTCTAATGTTGTGTTCATACACTTCATGCACTGAAGAGGTGTGTGTTAAGAGTTCATGTAATAATCGATTCTAGAACAATGGATCTAATTGATTTATTGGGCATTTGTTATAGGAAGTAATGATGCATTATGAGCTGGTAAGCTTTGTGATTATCCTATCATAAAAATCCTTTTACGGTAATAGAAAAATTAATTTGTTGTGAATGCGATGTTTTTAAAGTAATTTTTTTGGCATTTTAATGATGAGAGGAAAAAACAACCTTCGAAAATGTTTACTGTAATGACGTGTTGTAACGACTTTTTAATTTCATTTTTGGCAGAAAGGGAAAGAACATCATTTTCGAATATATTTCTAATCGTGGATTTTTTAGAATGAGTGTGAAATCTAAATATGGCAGAATGAATAAGCATATTCTACTTAACGAAACATAACACTAAAATTCAAACATAGTCGAAGAAAATTCTGAAAGTTTCAGATTAGGGACATAACATACAAATTCTCAAAGTTATTCTGATAATTCTCGATAAAATGGAATTTCAAGAAGACAAAAATGAAAGTCGAATTTTTAGATCTATTTCTGATAAAAGCAAATCATGTTACTCACAAAAACGCATAAATGAAGCAAGTAACTTTTTTGAAGGATTCTTGCGATTATTTTTTCTCTTTGGTCTTGACATCGAGACGAAGCAAAATGTTGCATTAAATAAGAAAAGTATTTTACAAAGATGTAATCTAAGAGCGATTCTGATCCACATTGTGTTTTTAGAATTAATTATTGCTTTGTTTTTATTCGATCTTACAATCGACACGAGCAAGCAGCTGAAGGAGAAAATTGTTCGAAAAATTCCAGAACTAACCACTATTTTATTGTGGTATGGTATTTATTTTAAAAGAAACTGTATTGGTATTTTATTGACTAAAATGCAATGTATTGGTATTGAACTCAATGTATCATGGCCCATAATTTTGAAACACGGTGGATTTTTACTTTTTTTTATTGACTTTTGTAGCAGGCGCTTTATGCATATTAGTATTTGAAAGAATTGCACTTTGAAAGACTTGAGTTTATTTTTCTTTCGGTATAACTTATTCAAACAAAATATTTCAATATAGCATGATAATGTTCACTCTTTTTGTGTACAGTCTTTATATTTATACATTCCAAGCTTTTCTTACGATTTTATTGTATTCTTTGTCGATGCGTTAGAAATATATTGATATCATATATGAAAGTTACCAAAGAAATGATAAACATGAGACATCGAAAATGAGCAAATGTAGAATTTGTGTTGCTTCGGAACTTTATAAAAGAATCGTAGAGCTCATGGAATCTCTAGACAACGTGATGTCCTTTATTGCAATTTGTCTGAATGTGTTTCATTTCATTTGTATGTTTTATTTCTTTATTAGATCAGCTAATAATTTAGATAAATTTTCTGCTCCGTTACTTGTGTTTTCCTCCATGTTAGGCTTAATTGGATTTCTCTTATTGTCTATAAGTGCTTCAGATATTCACGAAGCTGACAAAATGGTGAAAAGAATAAACAGTGAATTGTGCAAGGAAGAATGGTTGTATCACAAGCGTAAATGCATTTCAGAGTGGATTCCTCCTTATTTCACGGATAGTGAAAGAGCTTTTAAATTGTCTGGGTGGAATTTATTTTTCTTCACGAGAAATTTTATTCTATCTGCTTTTGGAAATCTCCTTACGTATACTTTGTTGTTATTGCAATTGGATCGATCTTCATCGCAAATGGAACTGACTTAATTAGAATACGTGCATGTAATTTTAAAAGCAAAAACGATGCCACAAAAAATCCCTTCTGATTGTATTTTCCAGATTGCCTACTTAACCTTATAGTTTCAATGAAAGTATGTGCAATCAAAAATTCAGTAATTTTACACATAGTTGAGAACGAGATTTAATCTTATTTCATTGTCTATATAAGATTATAACAATATAACCGGCCAAAAATAAGAGTAGAAGTCCCTTTTCCTCATTTTACGCAATCACCTTCATAACTCCAGTGGTATCATGACACCAAATAACTAGGCCATATTTGACAGTTAACTCACAAGGGAAACGCACATTCTAAACACCCGAGAAAAATTTTGAATAGCATAAGTTAACTGTGCCTAAACTTTTAAATTTGGCTAACCTGATTTCTACAATTAAAACTAATAATATATGCTTCTCTGTACGTTCGTTCTCCCTTCAGTCCTCTCGCACGCAAACTCAGTGTGAGGATATGCAGCTAAATCACCTACGAGGTGGAGATGCATGTAAAAATCCAGGAATCGTTCAATATCACATTTAAGGGTGTTACAAGAAGTGTTTTGTTGGTGGGACATATATGTGTTGATCCTAACACATTACTGTAAAATAATGCAAATAGTTTATCATAGGCATTCCTAAAAGATAATTAGTACGGCATATTTCTAGGATTCACATTCCTCTTTCAGTGTACAAATGGCGATGTCCTTATTTGTTATAGATGGATCTCAAGCAATAAAATATCGCAGTAAGGCATTCCAAATGTTGTTAAGGTATCCGACTACGTTCAGAACCGTGATTTTACAAAAGCACATAAATGGATAATTTTCATGTTATTTAGTGTCACTTAGATTAGAATAAGAAAAAATTTTTTAGGGAAATTTTGACAAAAATATTAAATACAATTTTTTCAAATTCTTTAGATAACATTTTTAAAATGTTCAGGAAAAAAGTTCTATATAATAATATTTTGCCTGTATTAAGCTCAGACCCTCTACAGATTCTTACAATTTTTGAATTTAACTAGAAGGATTTATCCATATTTTACAAACAGAAGGGGCAATTTTGAAAAAACGCAATAATTATTTCAATTTGTGGTAACCCGAAAATAATGTGTTTTCAAAAATTTAGTTGAACCTTTCGTAGAGAGTTCTAAGCTATATGCAGGCAAAATATTATTATAAAGAAGCATTTTTCACAAGAGGAAACATTTTGAAAAAAAAGATTATTCTAAGGTTATTTTTCAAAATATTGTATTTAAAAATTTTTTTTCAAAATGTCTTTAAAACAATTTTTTGCATGTATTCAAAACGGGACACTAAATATCATGAAAATTATCCATTTATGAACTTTTTTAAAAACAAGGTTCTAACGTGTGGGTACCTTAATCCGATTTTTAAACACGATAACTGGAAAAGGCATTGAATATTTAATGGGGTGGATGAATCTGCGTTATTCGTCTATGTTCGAATTTGTTTTGGGCAGTATAACTTTCATATAATTTCTATTGTCTAATCTGCTTCTCTCGATTGTAAGTTTTGTTTAGACAGTCAGTAATGTG
>BMAV01024434.1:0-56653 GCA_019973955.1 Trichonephila inaurata madagascariensis | reverse complement strand
AGTAATAAAAGAGTTTTTCCATTAAAAAAACAAATTTGAAATAGTTCATTTTAAAAGATTTCTGTGGTCTAGAGGGGAAAAAGAAAAAAAAGGGGAAATTTGAATGGAAGAAGGAGGGCCGAAAATAGAGAAAGATCACTGGGGACCCGGGTTCGGGGCCCCATGTTTACCAAAAGACAGTAAACCCCTTAGGAAGAGGAAAAGATCACTAGGGCACCTCGGGAGCGTGAAACCCGTACTCACCTAAAGAAGGTGAGCCCCCTGAGGGGTCTACTGTTCGGTGGGCTTAAAATTTGCATATATGCCGTCGATAAGCATTGAAACACGATACAGCACTATCTATCGGGTTAAAAGGGCGTTTTTTTTGAAGTTTTACTTCTTTTGGGGGCGTTAGAGAAATAGGATGAGGTTAATGCGCACGCACCCCTTCACGAATGTGATGCAGAACCGTCATGGATGCGAAAATCCTTTGTCAAGAAATATACAGAACGGGACAAATCATTCCCGCCTTCGAAATTCTCAGAAAAATATTTCTCTTCACTTCCCTGTAGAAGGGGACACCCGAGTTTAAACCGGGGACCTCCCGATCTGCAGTCGAATGCTCTACCACTGAGCTATACACTCGCGTTAGCGAACCTTTGCTTTGTGTTCCGTAGGAACGTATACTAACTAAAATTCTTTGTCTAGAAATATACAAAACGGGACAGATCATTGCCGCCTTCGAAATTCTCAAAAAAATTATTTCTCTTCACTTCCCTGAAAATTGTCGTACCCGGGTTTGAACCGGGAACTTCCAGGTCAGCAGTTGAATGCTCTACCACTAAGCTATACACCCCGTGTCAGAGAGCCTCTACTTTGCGTTCCGTAGGAACGGATACGAAAATGCTTTGTCTAGAAATATGCAGAATGGGACAGATCATTCCCGCTTTGACCTCCTCCCCATATTATTGGTCTTATTGTTCCTGAGCGGGTGTGTTTAAATTTATTTAAATCGTGATTATCTCGGGTTTGGCTGGTCCGATTGACTGAAGGTTAGTATCGTTCAACTCTGCTCGTGACCGCCTTTCGTCCTTGGCCCAGCTTGTCTTGCTAAAAATTTTTAGAAAGATTTTAATCTTGTTACGCCAAAAAAGTATAACTTCTTACGTGAGTACATAAATACACAAACTTTTTTTTTTTTGCATATTTGACTTGCGCATGTTCTGAAACGTGTAGATACCAAATTTCACTAGAATATTCACGGAAGTTTCCTGTCCAGCACCCCTTGAACACTTGCAGTTTAATTAGGGCTACCCTGTACAAGATAGCAAATGAGTGTTAGCTTCTTAGAGGTCTTCCACATAAATGAAACTGTCTTTATTGGCGTCTGGCGTTTTACTTTATAACCATTTGAATGGAAAACATTTCACTCCTTGACAATACTTTCCCCCTCATGGTAATATGTTAAAAAATTACTGTAAACTGAAATCCTTTAAAAAAAATCAGCGTATATACGGGTTTTAAATTTCGGGTAAATTTTTGAAGAAAAAACGCATTCTCAGATTATACACGGATCGTCTTATATTCAGAAATATAAGATTTGACACTGAAAAATTTGAGGAGAAAAGATGACACATTTGATTAAATATTTGCAAATTCAACAAAATTTCTGGTTGCAGAAAGATTTGTGCAAGGGGGTGGTAAGAATATTCAGGATACCAAAAATTACGATCAATTATCATTGTGACAGAGATTCCACGCCGTTTACTATTTATATAGTTTACTCAGGAAAGTTTTTATTGTACTGTATGTGAAATGCAAGTGGTAAATGAACCTTTTCACTCTCTAGCGTCACAGAAACAAAAATGTTTTTTTCTTGTTTTTGATTTCCTCTCTGGTCTATACAAGTTATTTGTTTAATTGTTAATTGTATTAAGGGGACACAGTACGATTCAATTGACAAAAATAGGTCAAAAAATCTAATCTAATTTTTTTAAACTAAATTATTTTTCATATGCTTTTCTCTCTCTCTATAACCTCACAAAATTTGAAAGCTCTAAACTTAAAAAACGTACAATTATGATAGCTTCTATGTTCATTTTTATTCACATCCCTATGGCATATCAAATCTTTAAACTTGCTTATCTCAGAAAGATAAAATTACTATTTTGTCTTCATTTAAAAGGCTAAGGCTTTTTTTCTATTGTTCTTAATGCTTTGAATTTTTTTTACCAATTGCTGATAGTACATGTAACAAAAGATGGTATGCATTTTTGAATCAAAGCATTTTTTATTTTTTAAAAAATAATTGAACTCCGAGTTTATACATTTTTTAAAGAATTTTCAATAAGCATCCATAAAAAGAAGTATTGTACAAATACCAATGATATCTCAAAACCCATACCAACTTTTGTTATACATAGTTTGACGTACTTGTAAATCGAATTTCATGCGTGTACGTAAATTTTTGTAGGAGTAGTAGCATTTTAAAATAACTTCACAAATTTTAAGTATTTTCCTTAAGAAATTAAATGGATAGCTTTTTATAAATTTTTGAGCACAAAAATGGTTTAACATAGCATGCACACATAGGAGACAACCAAAAAAATTTTGAAAATCCTTCAATTAAAAATTTTTGTGTTAATCGTACTATGTCCTCTTAACTAATTTACGGGTCATGAAAAACGAGAAGTGTCTGGAAACTATGCATTGCTTAGGAAAAACTGGAGGTATTCAAAACTCTTTTTTTTTTTAAACAAAATTTATTTTTATGTGAAAGATCACGTGGGAAACTATTTTTCTGCAGAGTTTTGTCCATTGTTCAGACATTTGTCATATCGCGAAACCAACTTGTTTATACCCTCTTCAAAGAAAGATGCCTCCAATAATGAGAGCCATTGCTGTACAGGTCTATGTGGAAACTCATCACAAAGCAATCTTATTGTGAATCGTCTGTTGCCACGCATTTTCTCATTCACTTGTTCATCCTGAACACCACTGACAACAGGTCACCCACTTCATGCATCGTCATGAACATTGGTGTGCCCATCATTTTGTAGTTGAACCCTCTTTCTCACCATTTCAGCCACCATTTCCCCCCATAAATATTAGGAAATTTGGAGATACATCAGACGAAAGTTGCAAAAAAAGTAACGTAAAATATTGGTTTAAGGTACCAACTACGTTCGAAGGCGATATTGCAAAGCTGTAAAGATAATATTTATGATTTAGTCACTTTAGAAAAGTATATAAAATTGTTTTAAGAATAGTAATTATAATGAAAAATATTAATTTAAAATTTTTGGCTAGGTTTAAATTAGAATAATCTTTTCCCAATGTTTCTTTGTAAAATACGTTTATTAAATTTAAAAATTTTTTCCACCAGCTTAACCTCTGTCAGAGGCTCAACTAGAATTTTTTGTAGTGCATAACTTGAAGTTGGTTTTTTCCA
Organism: Trichonephila inaurata madagascariensis; assembly: GCA_019973955.1. Classification (NCBI taxonomy): domain Eukaryota; kingdom Metazoa; phylum Arthropoda; class Arachnida; order Araneae; family Nephilidae; genus Trichonephila; species Trichonephila inaurata. The sequence continues at coordinate 53,223 of BMAV01024434.1, read as the reverse complement.
TGTTTTACGAAAAACAAGGAGAAATTTTAAAATAGCCGGAAAAATTATTTCAAATGGTTGTAACTGAAAATAATTTGAATTTTCAAAAAAACATAGTTGAGCTTTATAGGTCTGAATTCAAAAAAATTAATAATAAAACTTTTGGCCAAAAAAATTTTGGCAAAAATTGTATTTAAATAATTTTTTTGTCATAATGCCCTAAAACAATTTTATACATGTTTTCTAATCTAAATGACACTAAATCATGAAAATTATATTTATGCGCTTTTTAAAATCATGTTCCCCGAACGTAGTTTGATACCTTAACTTGAAAATATTAAGTATATTTTAGCGCAGTAGATGTTTTTTTACTGACTTACTTCAGGATGTTTAGCGTAGAATAAATTTTAGACAGAGGAGAAAATGGAGTTGACGCAAGGAACGTTATCGTGCTATGTTTTTGGGTTTTAAAGCGGGATTAAATCAAGATGAATGCGTTCAACGCGGGCTGCAATCAGCATTTGGTGAAGTCGCCCATCCGGTATAGTGGTTAGCGACGCTGACTCTTTGGGGCCCTAGGGCCGGGTTCGAATCCCCGGAAGGCATGGGTGTTTGTAAAGAAAATGCATTCGCAGCATGGGGTATTTTTAAAAGCGCGAGCCGCAAGTTCTCTCGTGAAGTTTGGGGGCAGGGGGTGGGTGGAGGCCCCTTTGACCCCCCCAGGGGGTTCTCCCCCCAAAATTAGGGAGGAGTGTGAGGAGGGGGTTTTGGGGAAAAATTTGGCTATACTGCGCCAAACATTTTTAAAAAAAATTTTTAAATATTTTAAATTTTAAAACATTTTAAAAAAAATGACAATACGTTCTAAAAAAAAAATTTTTCCCTCACATCGTTTTTAATTAAAGAAAAATTTGGGGAGTTCCCCCCCCAAAACAACCCTTTTAAAAGAAAAAAAATTGAAAAAAAAGAATGGAACAATTTTTTTAAAAAAAATGGGCATTATATGTTTTTATAAAAAGTTTTTTTTTTCCCCGAATCGGGGTTTGGGTTAACGCACTATATATGTGTGAGGGTTGTTTAAAACATTTTTTACATGTTGAATTTATCCGAGGATCGGTCAAGTTTTTCTTTCCCCGTCATATCCATGTCTTCGTCATCAGTAGTATACTCTTGAGGTGCTGGCTTTCTGGGTTTTATGTGGAGCCATTTTTATTTTTTATTTCTGGTTTCTGTACTTTTGGGCGTTTTCTTCTATTTCTTGGGCCTGGCTTTACTTTTAGGATTTCTGATGCATTTGAAGGTTCACTATTGGATGTAATGAGGGACAGACTTTGGTAAGGGGAGTTAATGGTTGAATTTCAGTTAAAAGTGCAGCAAATTTATTAGAGGTTGCAGAAGGGAGGGTTTTCAGTTTCTAAAAGGTGTATTTGTAGTGGAAGAGATAGATAAACTATTAGATATGGTGGGGTAGTCTATTAAAAGGAACAGATGGTTGAGTTCAAGATGACGATATAACTGTGATGTGGGTGGTAGAGGTTTGCTTGAGTTGTGGTTGATGATTTGTTAACTATAGGAATTTTTTGGAAGACATTGTTGGCTTTGGAATGGACACTAAGGTTGCAGTAGTTTTAAGGCGGACATATTTTTTGTAATATTTTCATCAGTTTGGGTTGTGGATTTACTGTTGTGGGTTTGACCGCTTGGAATACTCTTTAAAGACTGTTTTCTATTAGGATTAGTAATTTTCAAGACTAAGGATGTGAGATATTTTTATTGGTTTTGATTATTTGAATTTCCTTTTTCAGTTTTCCATTTTTGGGCAAAGTTTAGAATCAGCCCGGAATGAGGGCTGTAAACCGTTAATGCATTTTGGTTCTAGAACAATCTGTAGAAGAATGTCTAGATGCACCCTGACATGTTAGTTAATCCGCGGCAAGAAATTTGAAATGACCGAACCTCTCCTGGCACTTAAAAGCAGCGCAGGATTCGCGGAATGTAAGGGCGTACAATTAAGATATCAGCTGATTGAAGTAGGTAAATTCGGGCTGTTGAATGTTAAATTAAATGTTTGTAGGAAGAAGAACTGTACTGTTCTTTTTGTTGTAATTCTTCTGACCTGAATCACCTGATCGAAAATCCTTCAAAATTTCGGCCTCAGGAGTGCACATCAGGTCAGATTCATACCTCGGCGAGTTAAGAGATTTGAGGACTCGCTGTTGGGGCAATCTAAAAATGTTTTTACTTATAGAATTTTGTTTGCAGCGCAGATACAGTCTGGACTATAAATCTGGAACAGCGTTAACAGATTTAGGTTCTCCGCCTATTCCTTGAATGGCTTTTGTATAGTAAAAGGAGATTTTTCTTGACATTTCATTATTGGGAATCGATAAAATTAAAATCTACAATACGTAGCAATTTGTTCAACGTTGAGATTGGGTAAGTCAAGGCCTTTACCCGGGCACAGCAGCTTGGGATCCATAACTGTAACGCGTATACCACTTCATCTGGCGTGCCTCCACCGCACCACGAGTCAACAAAGGAGGCGGTGTGCCGGTCAACTGGCCAAAAACCAGGCACGGCGCTTACCTGGAGTACAACCCGGAATATGGTGATACAGTCAGGGTGAGAGGATCAACGGGTAGCCCGACACCCCTTATCTGCGGCACTAACCACAGCAGTGTCTCTTCGGGGACACCGAAGAGAAGGTACTACCAACCGATTGACAGGGCGAACCACTCCTGCCACCCGTCTACAGTGAAGCGTGGGCCAAAGGAACGGGGTATCCACCAGACCACTAACCTCCTCCATATTGGAGAAGTGTGGGCAAAGGAACGCAAAGGATCCCCAGAACCGCCATTTTCCCCCTTACGGGACGCCCGCACGCACGGCAAAACATGCGGGTCGGAAACCAGCGTTGTTAATCAAAACAAATAAAAGTAACATAATCAAAGTATTTAAGAAATATATGAAAAAAGGAACTAAACTAACACATTACAAATGTAAACCATAATATGTTAGTAATAAAAAGAGTTTTCCATTGAAAAAAACAAATTTTAGTTTATGGATTCATTTTGAAAGGTGGTCTGTATGAACCGGGAAAAGAAAAGGGAAATTTAGGATGACTGCAGGAAAGAAGGGCAAAAATAGAAAAGATCCACTATGAGTGCTTCACCAGGTTCGAGCAAGCCGCGTATTTTACACCAAAAGACAAGTAAACCCCTTCAGGAAGAGAAGAAAGGTACTTCTACAGGGCACTCGGGGCGGTGAGAGCCGTGTACTCACCTAAAGAAGGTGAGCCCCTGAGGGTCTACTGTTCGGTGGGCTTAAATTTGCATATATATGCCGTCGATAAGCATTGAAACACGATACAGCACTATCTATCGGGTTAAAAAGGGCGTTTTTTTTTTTGAAGTTTTACTTCTTTTGGGGGCGTTAAATAGGATGAGGTTAATGCGCACGCACCCCCTTCGCGAAGATGTGATGCAGAACCGTCATGGATGCGAAAATCCTTTGTCAAGAAATATACAGAACAGGACAAATCATTCCCGCCTTCGAAATTCTCAGAAAATATTTTGCCTTCACTTCCTGTAGAAGAAATTTGCGAGTTTAAACCGGGGACACTCCCACGTCTGCAGTCGAGATGCTCTACCACTGAGCTATACACTCGCGTTAGCGGAAAACCTTTGCTTTTGTGTTCCGTAGGAACGTATACTAACTAAAATTCTTTGTCTGAAATATACAAACGGGACAGATCATTGCCGCCTTCGAAATTCTCCTCAAAATTCTTCCTCTCTACACTTCCCTGAAAATTGTCGTACCCAGGTTTTGAACCGGAACTTCAGGTCAGCAGTTGTCTCTACCACTAAGCTATACACCCGTGTCAGAGAGCCTCTACTTTGCGTTCCGTAGGAACGGATCTGAAAAAATGCTTTGTATGTCTAGAAATATGCAGAATGGGACCGTCATTCCCTTTGACCTCCTCCCCATATTATTGGTCTTATTGTGTTCTAATGAGCGGGTGTGTTTACCCAAATTTATTTAATCGTGATTATCTCAGGTTTTGGCTGGTCCGATTGACTGAAAGGAGTTAGTATCGTTCAACTCTGCTCGTGACCTTTCGTCCTTGGCAGCTTGTCTTGCTAAAATTTTTGAAAGATTTACCCCAATCTTACGATACACGCAAAAATTATAACTTCTTACATTGAGTACATAAATACACAAACTTTTTTTTGCATATTTGACTTGCGCATGTTTCTGAAACGTGTAGATACCAAATTTCACTAGAATATTCACGGGAAGTTTCCTGTCCAGCACCCTTGAACAGCCGGTTCGTGGGCTACCCTGGCCTGGGCCGCCATGAGTGGTGAAAACTGTAGAGTCCTTCCATAAAATAAAGCTTCTCTTTATTGGCAATCTAGCGTTCAGCTTTATAACCAGATGGAAAACATTTCACTCCTTGACAATACTTTCCCCCCTCATGGTAATATGTTAAAAATTACCTGTAAACTGAAATCCTTTTAAAAAAAAATCGGCGTATATATACGGGTTTTAAATTTCGGGTAAATTTTTGAAGAAAAACGCATTCTCAAGATTATACACGGATCGTGTTATATTCCCTTTAAGAAATATATAAGATTTGACATGAAAAATTTGAGGGAGAAAGATGACACATTTGATTAAATATTTGCAAATTCAACAAAATTTCTGGTTGCAGAAAGATTTATTGCAAGGGGAGTGGTAAGAATATTCAGGATACCAAAATTACGATCAATTATCATTGTGACAGAGATTCCCACGCCGTTTTACTTCTTCTCTATAGTTTACTCAGGAAAAGTTTTTATTATTACTTTCAACTATGTTAAATGCAAGTGATGGGAACTTCCGGCTCTCTAGCGTCACAGAAAACAAAATATTTCAACACGTTTTGATTTCCTCTCTGGTCTATACAAGTTATTTGTTTTAATTGTTGTTAATTGTGTGGGGACACAGTACGATTCAATTGACAAAAATAGGTCAAATCTAATCTAATTTTTTTTAAACTAAATTATTTTTCATATGCTTTTCTCTCTCTCTATAACCTCTAGAATTTGAAAGCTCTAAACTTAAAAACGTACAATTATGATAGCTTCTATGTTCATTTTTATTCACACATCCCTATGGCATATCAAATCTTTAAACTTGCTTATCTCAGAAAGATAAAATTACTACTGTCTTCATTTAAAAGGCTAAGGCTTTTCTATTGTGTGTTCTTAATGCTTTGAATTTTTTTTACCAATTGCTGATAGTACATGTAACAAAGATGAGGTATGCATTTTTGAATCAAAGCATTTTTATTTTTTAAAAATAATTGAACTCCAGTTTATATACATTTTTAAAAAAGAATTTTCAATAACATCCATAAAAAGTATTGTACAAATACCAATGATATCTCAAAACCCATACCAACTTTTGTTATACATGTAGTTTGACATTGCTTGTAAATCGAATTTCATGTGCGTGTACGTATAGAGGTATTTTTGTAGGGTAGTAGCATTTTAAAATAACTCACAAATTTTAAGTATTTTCCTTAAGAAATTAAATGGATAACTTTTTATAAATTTTTGAGCACAAAAATGGGTTTTAACATACTTATACACAAAAGAATAACCAAAAAAAATTTTGAAAAATCCTTCAATTAAAAATTTTGAAACAATTGACATCAATAACTAATATCCCTTAACCGTGTACCACGGGGTCTTTGAAAAACGAAGTGTCACAAACTATACATTGCTTAGGAAAAAGCGGAGGTATTCCAGAAACTCTTTTTTTAGAAGCAAAAATTTTATTTTTTATGTGAAAGATCACGTGGGAAACTATTTTTCTGCAGAGTTTTTGTCCATTGTTCAGACATTTTAATCCTATCAGCAGAAACCAACAATTTTATACCCTCTTCAAAAAATCCTCTATCATGAGAGCCATTGCTGTTACAGGTCTATGTGGAAACTCTTCACAAAACAATCTTATTGTGAATCGTCTGTTGCCACGCATTTTTCTCATTCACTTGTTCATCCTGAACACACCACAGGTAACAGAGTCCACCCGCTTCGCCATCGTCGCCGAACAGTGGTGTCACCCACATCATTTTGTAAGTTGAACCCTCTTTCCTCACACAATTTCATCAGCTCACGCATAATTTCGCCTGTATCCGTCTTAGGGAATTTGCGAGATACATGCAGACGAGAAGTTACAAAAAAAAGTAACGATAAAATATTGGTTTAAGGTATCCAACTACGTTCGGAACCATGATATTGCAAAAAGCATGTAAATGGATAATATTTATGATATTTAGCGTCACTTAGATTAGAAAATGTATATAAAATTGTTTTAAGAATAGTATTACAATGAAAAATTATTTAAGTACAATATTTCGGCTAAAAATTAACTTAGAATAACCTTTTTCCCAAATGTTCTCCTTTTGTAAAAAATGCTTCTATTGTATTAATATTTTGCCTGTATTCAGCTCAGACCTCTGTACAGAGGCTCAACTAGAATTTTTTGTGGTGCAGCAAGTTGGTTTTATCATGTTTTGCGAAAACACAAGGGAAAATTTAAAGAAAAGTACGCAAATAATTATTCAAAATAGTTTGTAACTCTAGAAAATAAATTGGTGCAACAAATCCTCGTTGTGCGACCACCTACTAGGTCGTACTATACTGCGACCAAAATATTAATACAATGAAAGCATTTTTACAAAAGGAGAACATTTGGAAAAAAGGTTATTCTAAGTTAAATTTTTACTTAAAATATTGTATTTAAATAATTTTTTTTTTGTCATAATGCCCTTAAAACAATTTTATACATGTTTTCTAATCTAAGTGACACTAAATATCATGAAAATTATATATTTATGCGCTTTTTTAAAATCATAGTTCCCCGAACGTAGTCGGATACCTTAACTTGAAAATATTAAGTATATTTTAGCGCAGTAGATGTTTTTTTACTGACTTACTTCAGGATGTTTTAGCGCATAAAATAAACACCCAGACAGAGGAAAATGGAGTTGACGCAAGGAACGTTATCGTGCTATGTGTTTTCTATGATTTTAAAGCAGGATTAAATCAAGATGAATGCGTTCAACGCGCGGCTGCAATCAGCATTTGGTGAAGTCGCCCATCCGGTATAGTGGTTAGCGACGCTGACTGCTATGCCGTAGGCTACCAGTTCAAAATCCAGAGAAAGGCGGATGTTTAATAAATGTATAATGCATTCACCTTATAGAATTACTCTGACAGCTGTCGAGCCGCAAGTTCTCTCGTGAAGTTGGTGGCAGGGGATGAAAGGTGGGAGGCCCTTGACCCTCCTAAGATTGTTCTCCCTCAAAATTAGGAGAGTAGAAACTAAATCGTACTATCCGCCAGTATGGTGCTCAAGACTTACGGCCAACATGCGTACATCTAGCCCCTTGTCATGTTGAATTTCGTGGACCTTGATCTGACTACGTCAGACAGGTGGCATTAGCAGCAACAATAACAACAGCAGCATTTGGTGATGAATCTCCATGTCGTGCTACTTTTTTCAAACGGTTTAAAGAATTTTACAGAGGCTGCAATTCTTTTCGGGTTGAAGAACAAACAAAAGACATTGGTAGAAGAGAAGTAACGAATATTAAGGTCGGTAAGAAGTAACGAAACAGAAAGCAGTAAAGAAACCCATAAATTGTTAAAAGATGGTGGCCACCGCATCGTTTCTAAAATTGTAACGGGTGATGAAGCATACATACCATTTTTTGACGTTCCAACACTTCAACAAAGCAAGGTATGGGTCTTTGAACATGATTCCACGCCGACAATGGTGAAAAGACAACGAACAATGAAAAAATAATGTATGCCGTTTTCTTCAGAAGTACGGAATTGGTCAAAGCCATCAAGTTCGAAGGGCAGAACACGGTAACAATAAACTGCCCATACCACTATATGTCTTCCGAAAATTCTCCATGAAGTGAATGTTAGGGGACTAATGCTTCACCATGGCAATGCATCTTCCAATACAACCGGATTAACAGTTGAATCTCTTAATCAAAAACAATTAAAGTGATAAAACATCCACCTTATTCTCCGGATCTAGCTATGTGTGACTTTTGGTTATTTTTTTTATTCTAAAAAAGAACTTACTTGGACGTTGTTTTCATTCAGAAGAAGAGATTGGTGTGGCTATAAATGCATTTTTTCATCGGTTCCAAGAAATGAATGGTTTGAGGCATTTAATCTATGGAAAATTCGTCTACCAAAGTGAACTACTCTGCTGAATACTACTTCCAACATTCCTAAAATTGTATAATTTTAAAAACCTGGGAGTATCTCAAAAATTTCAGAATGGCCCTCGTGTCTACAAAGTGAAGATGAATTTTAAATGACTTAATATTTCTTGGATTCCAAAAACGGATTACAGAAAACACTTCATTGTCGGCGGGATCGGCAATTATCGTAAATATTTTGAATACTCACTAACACGTGGTTGGTTGCCACTATAGCGACAATCAACCAGGAATGCGCTAATGCGCATAACTTTAAAACTATTTTGCTTCTGAGGTCCGGTCGAAGTGAATTAGCCGTGCCCTTTACACCTAACCTTGCAGGAAGGTGCAAAGTCGCCAGAGGCCTTAAAGCCTGACTTCTGCAATAGCTGCCCTTTATAGAATACAACTTGGGGACTCAAACCTGACTTTCCGGGGGCCCAAATGTTTTTCATTACGCCACTGATTGACGTAGAACTAAACGGTTCTTATTTTCCTGTCATACCTCGTATATCAAGTAATTATTGAATAAAGCTCCGTTCTTTCTTATTCTCAGGCTTATGCGATCCCAATCCATGCATAAAAGGGAAGTGTAAAATAACTGAAGAAAATAAAGCTTTTTGCATGTAAGTAGATCTTTGGTACTTATTTATTTGTGAAAAGTTTATATTTTACAGCATTTTGGTCTCTTTAAATTTATCTTCATTTAAGGTATCCGACTACGTTCGGAACCATGATTTAAAAAGCGCATAAATGGATAATTTTCTTGATATTTAGTCGTCACTCAGATTAGAATACCGCCATAAAATTATACAGGGACACATTGTGACAAAAAAAAATTGGCTGTCTAAACCTTGGCTTAAAATATAGCTGTTAAGCTAGAATAAATCACACAATGTTCTCCTTTAGTAGAAAAATACTTCTATTATAATAATATTTTTGCCTGTATATGTAGCTCAGACACACTTTCCTGTACAGAGGCTCAACTAAATTTTAAAAAATCACATTATTTTCCAGAGTAACGCTACCCATTGAAATAATTAGCATTTTTTTTTTCTTAAAAAATTGCCTCTGTCGTCATAATATGGATAAACCCACTTCTAGTTTATATATTTCAAAATTTCGTTTGGAATATTGTAGAAAGTTCTGAGCTATATATACAGGCTCATCATAATAAAGCACAAAAACAATGAAATAAAATTTGTCGTGGATATTTTGCTTGAAATATTGTATTCATCATTTTAATCCATCTTGCCGAGCAGTTTTTATGCGTAATATTCTAATCTAGTGACAAATAAAATTATCCATTTATTACTTTTTAAAATCACGGTTCGAACGTGATCTATTAATAAATATAAATATATCTTATAAAAGAAATGCCAAAAGAAGCATTTATGACTGCAGAGAGTCTTTTCGGCGCAGATTTGTTTGTGAGTGTAGAGGTGGTTTTTTTCCCCAGTGAATTCCTAAAAAGTAATGAAAAATATCAAATACTTACTGCTAGATATTTACTGAGTTTGAAGTTTTGTGGCACAAGGGCCAATTTGGCGATGCTGCGCCAAACAAAAGATAAAAATCTTCCAAAAACCGTAAAGAAAATTTATTTGCTACTCAAAAGTTCTTAAACAAAAAAATGAAATCTAAGAATAAAAAGTTTTAAAATAACTTATAAAAAAAGATCAGAGATAAAATATAATTTGTAATATATTTTATTATATATTATGTAAGAGTATAAAAGTAGGATATGGGAAATGCTATATATTTGAATGGTACTAAATAGAAACTTTTTAGTGACCCTCACTTTTGTGACAGACTGTAAAAAACGTAAAATTAAATTTCCCGATGATGATGATTGTTGATTTTTTTGGCGCAAGAGCCAAGTTTGGCTATACTGCCCTACACATTCGTTAGTATATTAAATTTACCGAGTAAGTATATTAACGTCGCACTTTAAAGCTATTCGAGGGCTATTGGTGACGGACGGAGTGCATCTGAGCTGGCACACTGTCTCTTAACTTTCACATTACACCAACGGGAGGACGTATGAGTCCCCCTCCCTCTACATGGCTGGTCTTCAGGAGTGCAAGGCTCAAACTCACCACACGCCTGATAGTAAGTTTCCCGCATGCAATGTGTTAAGAGATAATTAATATAAAATTTGATATAAAAAACGTGAGCACACTTGAACCCTTGAGATATAAACAGAATTACTTTTGTTAGTATGTTGCTTTTATCTTCAAAATACAATCGGATAAAATGTCAGATTTGTATTTAGTCTCTCTGATTGTATTTGATTGTATTGTATAAATATTAGTTGAAATCGGTCAGAGGAAACAGTATATGTCTCAGTGATTCCATCACATGTGTTGTGACGGGTTTACGCGTCTTTCTCATATTTTATAACTTATCTGTGTTATTTTGACGACCCAAGATTAATGTAAGAATTTTTCCAACACAAATCAAAATTGAAATGCAATTGTGAAATACAAATAAAGATAGCTTTTAAATGAGCAAGTTCCAGGAAGCAGAATGGCAATTTATAGGGTAAGTTATGTTTAGAAAGAGATACAAGTGTGAATTGGCGGCCTATCAAAACGTTACCGGGATGTTCAGCCATTGATACAAAGGTGCATACCATTGCACGTACGCCCGGAGCTTATCTCGTACTGTGGTAAGATGCTTATTTTTGGATTAACGTAGGGCTGATTATTTGATATTAGGACTTGTAATATCAGAATTGAAAGTAGGCGGATAATATAATTTATTTAGATAAATTGGTCTAAGTAACGCGATCGGGTTTAACTATTGCTGTGTGTTTGGCTTATTAGATTATTAAAGAACTATAACCAATCTCCTAATAATTTAGATAAATTTTACAATGGTGTTAAGTCATATTAAGAACTTCGATAAATGCATTCAATTTGATAATCCCACACCTCTAATTCACGCTGTCAAAGATATGGAAGATATGGTCACCATAAAACGACCATATCACGGTAAGGTCATGCCTGGGAGCAAGCTGTAGTGAGCTGGCTGGTAGGGTTGTGATATCTCTAACCCCCAGTTCCACTGTTTTAACCCATTCAATTCCTTCCTTCCATAAAAATAAAATGAATTTGACTTGGCGAAACCCTCCTGCTCTCTCACCACTGGTACACAGCTAAGAGTCTTGGCCTATCTATACAGTGCAGAGGTTCCAGGGCTCATCAGGCGGCCTTGGCGCGCTTTAGAAACAGTCACCTGCGCCAACCATGACTTTTGTACAGGGGTAGTCGCACCTGTCCTGCTTCTCTACTCATCTTCTGGACTGCTGGGACACTTCGCTGAAACAGTTGTATGAACAGCAAGACCTGGTGTGTGACACTATTACGCGGAAAGGTCATATGAACTTGGATTTCCGCCATTACAGAGTTTGGAAACACCAACAACAAGGCGCATCTCTTTTCAACTGGATGGATCTCTAGTTTGATTTGGTATTTGTGTACTTATTATCTTAATGTAATGTTTCGTCCGAAATAAACAGCTGGGTGGCGTAGATGGTTTGTCGCTGGCGTATGCCCAAGTTTGCAGGTTCGACCCTAGCCCAAATTGGTGGATCTTCATGACGAAAAGAATCGACAGCGTCCATGTCATATGATTAAACGGCCTGTTAAAGATCATTACAGTGTCTGTTTGACTAGGGTGCTCTCGGAAAAATTAAATTACTTGTGCAATTTCACACCGTCAGAGCTCAGGTATCTTCCTCTGGGTCTCAAAATTACACTGGCAATTGGTATCCACCTACATGACACCACACTAAAAAAGTTATACGAGCTTCGGGGAAAGTGCTAGTTCTGCAATGGTAATTACCCATCCTCAGCCCCATTTTAAATTTTAAAAAATTAGTTCTAAGTGAATTGGATGAGAGGAACAGCAGGTTCTCCCCATTTATTATGTAACATTTTTGGGGGAGGGGGAATCTTGAAAACTCAACTTGGCAAACCGCCTTATAGGTGACCGTTTCTTTTGAGTTATCCGCGTGAGCTGAAGGTATAGGGTTTTACAAAAGGAATAATTTTAAATTCTTAATATGACTTTATTAGGAATGTAACTTAAACGTATAACAATTTAGATGATTATAGTTAAAAGAGAATTTTCGACGAACAAACACACAGTAATAGTTATACCGAATTGCGTAACTTGGACCACTATCAATATTTAATCCTCCTAGTCTCATTTCTAATAATATTTCGTCCTAATATAAAATAGTCAATCTTACCTTAATCCAATCTTATCTTCAATCTTATGAAGAAAAGTCTGGGCGTGCGTGCAATGGTATGCACCTTGACCTAATGGCTTAATCTTCAAGGTAACTTCAATTGGCTGTCAATTCACGCTTGTATGCACTTTCCGCACATATGTTTCCCCAAATTGCCCTTGACTTACCAAACTTCTGTTATTTAAAAGCTATTTTATTTGCTTTTCAGCTTCACGTTTCGCTTCTTGGGTTTTGGTTGGAAAAGAGTTGACCTCTGGGTTCTTTGGGGGCCAAGATTAATGGCATGTTAAAGAAAAGACGCGTGAGCCTGTCACAAGCTCTAAGATTTTAATTTACTCTGATGAGGGCCCTCATTGAAAAACTTTCAGTTGTTGCAACTAAATTGAAGTTGTTCGTGCAACACCTGGCATCGTTGAAAGGGCACTCTAATAAATTGCTAGGTGCTGGCAACCCTGTATCGATGTTGTTGATAAATTTTTGAGCACTCATTGTATTTGGATTTTATTGGCATTTTCTTTTTTTTTTAAATAAGATTTTTTGTCATTTTTATTTTCCCCCCACCATATTTCGATTTACATATGAGTTCAGGAACATTCTGCATGCACTCAAATATTGTTATATCTGTTACCGTTGAAGTTCGAGCTGTGTGCAGATTACTTAGATAATATTCAGATTACCTGATTTGTCTGCTTAGGTGCGGAATCAAGAGTTTTCCACATTTTAACTAAGATAATCTTTCAAAATAGTGATTTCCGAACTGTTAAAAGTTCGAACGTTTGTTTTCATGCCATTTCCGTTTTGTTGTTAGAAATTTGATTGAATATTGAATTATTCCAGAGATAATATTTCCTAAACATTCGATAAAGACTCACTTAGAGAATTTTATAATAAATCTAATTACGACAACCAGTATTCTGTCAACTAATGTGTTGAAGTTTGATTGTATTAATTTGATTCTTTAGATATCAAATTACAAACAACATTTAATTTAAGCAGGCAATGTTGCTGTTGTTTTTCCAAAGATCTGATTTTCTACTTTAACGAGTGCCTAATAGGTATGTGCGGTGTTTGGTAATTCACATGTACCTATATAATTTGATAAATAGACAATATTTTCCGCATTTAACGGATCACTAATTGATGTGAGATTAACTGACTTTCCATGCGCGCAGAGGTATACTTTATATCTGAATATAATTTTAACGAAATCTACTTTCCTTCTTTCTTCTCGATTCTTATAGCTTAACAGAAATGTGACTTTAAATCCTACTATAGTAATCGTACTTTAATGCAATGCAATATCGAATGTGTGAAGTATAATTATTAATAAAATGCTTTTGAGTAACATGAATTGTTTTTTGCAGTTGCGACAAAGGTTACACCGGAACTGAATGCAATGTGAGAATTTATGAACAATCCAAAAGAGCAGTAAGTAAAATTATCCATTAAGCTATTTGTAAATTTTTATTAATAACTAGAAAAGTTTGTTTTATTGAAAGGATAGTTATATGTACATATTGTTACGGAATTTTATGTAAATAGTGTAGTAATTTGTTTTAATTATTTAATGCATTTATTTATATTACTCTATGTTATATTTTATTTCATGTTAAAATTGTGCCATTCACAAAAGCAATGCCACCTTACGTTATAATGGCGATCCAATAGGAACTTGGCGAAATCTTGGCGGTAGAGCCAAGTTGGCATCGGCCACGGCGGCCAAGTTGGCGACTTTGGTGACCCTTTGGCGTCATTGGCGACAATGTTGGCGAGTTCGGAACCCTCTGAAATCTTCTAGAAAGTAGTGGATCTCTCCCACTTATGTCACGAAACGGCTATATTTCTGGAAGTTTCCGTCGCGCCTATAAATGAATCCTCGCCGGGGAAGGCGCGGTCTGGATGAACCAGCGAGTAGTGAGGATTGTTTTGATAGCGATTAGCTCGGCGGTGCCCCATGAATAATCTTTTACATACGTGTATTTTTAAACACTGATTATTGTGTTTTGATTGCTGTTGAAGGTGTGAAGACCTTCGGATATTTACTCTGTGAATATTGCTGCTGAATCCCACTGTATTCAAAGGATTGGATTTTTGTTAATAAAAGATTCGCATCGCTCTTGAAAGAACTGTTTATTTTCTTTGTGATTGTTTTTGCATAAAATCCTCGAGGCCCTCGGATCTACGTAACAATATTAGTGAAAAGATAGCAAGAGTTTCGTATGAGATTTCGCTCAACTAAAATTTTTAAGAAAATTGATGTATAGCGTAATCAAACCAAATTAGATTTAAAATTAGTCTCAAAATCAAATTGATTCGCATTTGGGAATTTTGTGGATAATTTTATGCTTAGTAAAAAGAAAAATAAGCTATTTTAAAGTCAAGTTGAGGGACCCTTCAACCAAATAACTATATTAGTATATAAAAATTAAAGCCTCCTTTTCACTATAAAAGGCGAACTCTTAAAAATACGAATCTGGGAAATTATGAAAGAATTTATATATGAATATTACTAAATATTAATTAAATTTACTCACTGAATCCTCACATCTACTTTAAATTTCTATGCTTTACAGATATAATACACATAGTACTTAGAAAACTTGATTGTATTTTTTAAATCTATTGTTAGTTATCAGAGTAATTGCTGTTAGCTGCCAATAAATTATTATACTTTTCATAAGTTTTCCATTCGATCTATCAATCAATTCCATACATAAATTAATATAGTTACACACGTACATATGAAATTTAAAACATTTTCTCTTAATGAAAATTACGAGAATACAGTGACAGATTAAGGCTTATGCCTGCGAGGCCCGGAGCCTAGGGTGTAAATTTTAGAGGTATCAAAAATTTTTCAGGGCAGCAAAAATTTTAAATACATTTCCATTTTATTAACCCTGAACTTCACCAGAAATGAAAAATTGAACATTTTTACGAGCAGGTATGACGAATGAGCCCAGTAAGCTTGCATTATTAAGAATTGAAGCATAACTCAAGAAGTTAAGTATGAGGATGTCAATAATACTTTCGTACAGAAACTATATATTATACGATTATTTAGATAGATATAATTTAAAATAAAGATCCTTTTAGTTAAGAAATAAATCATACCAATAATATATATATATATATATAATTCCCTCTAATATCCTTTTTAGTAACTTTTAATTATTTGATCCAGTTCTTCAGAACTCGCGTTTGAGTATTTTTAATTGGCCTGCCCACATGTCTATAATTTTAATCATAATCGAATAATAAAGATTGCGTCAAGAAAATAGATGGCGGGTGCTGGTTTCTGACCAATAGTGGTTTCTGTTGGAAGGAATCGCGTTACCTTCTCCACCCAGTATAAGAAGCGAGAGTTGTACGTTCTCCAGAGAGCAGTTTCTAAGCTCTCATCCATTCCAAAGCAACTTTCATTCCATCCCGAAGAAGAACCATAACCGTACCTCCTGGATCTCCCCGAGTCAGCTAATGACAGTTATGCCTCTACGCAGAATGAAAGCCACCAGTTTTGCCAGGTCCAACATCTCAGAATGCCAGGTATGGGATTGAGGACTGTGTTACAGCCCGGATGCCCAAAGGAGAGTCTGTTCAATGTCTGTTCCTCGCGCTATTTATCTCCCTGTCTGTCTGCAACATGTAATAATTGCTGTCTGCTTTTTGTTTTTTGTGTTATATGTGTATGCTCGTTCATGTTAATTACGAAGTCCAAATGTTGCTATCCATTAACGTTTTTATGTGTGTGTGACTATAAATAAAGATGAAACTTAGTTTCTGATTTAAGTAAAAAATCTTCTGAAATTAACAGAAAAATACACAACACCCCGGGCCACCCTTACCCATAAAATTTTATATAAAAATTTTATATATATATATATATATATATTAAATTTTAAGTGCTTACTTTATTGCAATATATCTATTAGTATATAATCACATCAAGTATATTATTTACTTTTTGTAATATGGCTATTTGATTTTATCTATTCTTAACTTTGTTCATTATCGTATTTAAAGCACCATTTTGGGTTTGTTTTAAAAATCTTAGTAGTTTGTTTAATTGCAAAATAAATATCCAGGTGGAGCCACTATATTTTACTTCTCAAATAGTCGTTTCAATCTTTTACGTCATTTCGCGTTGGGAGCTTATTGTGGAAGGTTGAATTTTTGATTTCCAGTAATTATTTTGCACGTAAGTTTGTTTTTTTCTATATAAAATTTTTTTTACTATTCCTCTCCTTGAGACATTCATTATTGTTCTCTTTTCTTAACTTCATTTTAATATATTATCAGGTTTTTCTTCCACGTGTTGTATTAGGCTTAACTTTTCAACTTTTTTCCCCCCATTATGTCGAAAATTTCTGCTGTATGGGGAAGGTTGGATGCATAAAGCATTGCTAACCCTAATTCGCTGGCCTAATTCAGCGACAGCTTTAGAAATCATAATAGGTTTCCAGTTTAGTCCAAAGACTTTTTGTATCTACATTTGATGTGTGTTTGGTGAATTCCAGTTTCTTCCTGCTTTAGCACTGCAGGTTCTAGTACTTCTTCACTTTTATTTTATATTATATATATATATATATATATTTAATCCATGCCTAAATTCAGCACCTAAATTTAATTCAAATCCATTATTATTATTTGAATTATAGTTATTATTACATATAAGGGCGTCAAATTAACTTGGGCCTAGGGCGCCATCGAACCTGAATCCGTCACTGTACGAATATCGTATTTCAAAACAATCTTTTTAATGCGAAATTAAATGTGATTTAAAAACTATATTTTGAGAGTTACTCATGAATACTCCTTAAAAAGATTAGGAATCTTGTTTGTTTTTTTTCATAGGAATCGCGAATAAATCTACACAAAATTTAAACACTTGTATATTTTGATAAAGGAAGAGCAGAGCTGACGACTCGACTCCAATTATTTCAATAACGGATTTGTTACAGTACATAGGAAGAACAACTAACTACACAGTGTGAAAATGCCCCCTAGGGTGACCTTCTCTTTGATTATCTGCGTGAGCTAGAAGTGTAGGTTCAACGACAGAACTAGAAGTTTGTATGCTCTTAAAATATTTTTATTAAGAACTTGAACTTAAGCATTTAACAGATTAGATAATATATATGAGAGAATCTACGATGAACAAACACACAATACAAGTAATACCGAAATAACGTAACTCGGACCACTAACCCGTCTAATCTTGATTCCAATAATATCGCAAGTCCTAATATTAAACAGTCAACTCTTACCTTAATCCAATCGTTGGTCCGATACTAAGGAAGTTGCGTCTTCGCTCGAGTGCAATGGTATGCACTTTGACCTAATGGCTCTATCTTCAGGATAATCTCTGTTGGCTGTCACTTCACGATTGCATCACTCTCTAACATAACATCTCCCGATTTGCCACATCGCTTACTGGAACTTCTGATATTTCAAAGATATCTTATTTGCATTTCAACTTAACGTTTCACTTCTTGGGTTTTGGTTGGAAAAGAGTTGCCATTAAATTCTGGCCCCAAAAGAACTCAAAGGACATGTTAATGAAAAGATGCATGAGCCCGACACAACAGATAAATAGAGGTATATACACAAAAAAATATTATAACATTATTTACAGGAACGGAAAAACGAACTCATTATAAGCAAGCTTGACAGAGCTTCAGAAATGGGCTCTCTGGAACAGTTCCACTAGCAGGAACACAAATAGATAGTCTCTGGGTCTTATCGAAGACATCCAAACCCGGATTCTAACCTCGATCAAATTGACCTTTGTCTCAAAGGTCCCTTACATAGCCTCATGGAAATTTCTAGAAGGGATTTCTCAGAGATTTCCCGAAATTTCCTTGGCAATCATTCTTCACCAAATTTGTCACCAGACTGGTAGCTTTGTCACCCTTGGTCACATTTTCTTGAGTTTTCATGTCTTATTTTTCAAATTCACACTTGGAAGCGAATTTTCCATGTAAAAGTCAAATTTACACAAGTAGTGTATCAACGCGGGGAAAACAATATACGTAGCGTGTTTCATTACCTTAATAGTTTACATATGCCTTACTGAGCGACTTAAATTTTCCCTAAGATCACTTAGTTACTTTTAGGAATTACATAATATTTTGTTTTCACTTGAACACGAAAAAAATATATATACAAGCAAACCAATGAGCAAGAAAATGGCAAAATAATATAACCATAGTAACCATTAGCAAACTTTAAAGCTCATGACTAAGATCAAACAAAACCCACACCTTCCCCTTTACTTGACTATGTTACTGCGTTAAGGTAAAATTTAGAATAACACAAATATATTCATAAATAAAATTTATTAGAACAGAAATGAATTTATATGAGTCGCGTAAATCACCATATAATCCAAAAAAACATCAGAAAATATAATCTATTTACTTCACTATAAAGATCTCAAAGAAAAGATATCTTAGATCTGTGTTTCTGGGTGTGAGTGAGTGAGTGAGTGTAGGGTTTTATGGCGCAAGAGCCAATTTTGGCTATGCTGTGCCAAACATTCGTTAAAACATGTGAAAACAATATTAAAATATATAAATATATTTGTATATATAATATATTTCATGTATATGTGCATGCCTGCATGCACATACATAAAAATGAGAGTTAAAACAATTAAAAATAATTTGTTAAATTAAATATAAAAATCCAATTTTTTTAATAAAAGCAAATAGGTTTTGGTGAGGTTTTTCTCCCACCAAGTCAGGTAAAGTTAAATGAGATGAATTAAAAAAGGTGATACGACTGTGTTTCTGGGAATAATTGGTTTATAAGTATATTATACAGGGTGTTCCAGGATTAATGGGACAAATTTAAGGGAAAATAAGGGACATCACAAGGATTCAGATTTGCATAGTAACCCATGGTCGAAAACATCATGGGAAACGAACAGGCGCAAGCCAGGTACAAGAAATAGGCAGGTACAACAAATGAAAAATCACAAGACTGAGATCATCTGAAATATACACTGAAGTGCCACTGAATTAGAGATAGCAAGGGTTATGCAAATTGAGTAGCGTTGCGCATCGTTTATGCGCAAGTGGGGTGCTGTGGTTGTTCTGAATTAGATGCTAGAATTGCCATTCTGGGTAAACTGCCTGATTTAGACGTCTTCGATCGCAGACAAATCGTAGGTGCGTGACACATGGGCCATTCAATTTCCGAAATCGTCTGACATTTAGGATTTTCAAGGTCGACAGAGTCAAGAGAATACCAAGAATACATGGATGGTGGACAAAAAATTCACACGATCGGGTAAGCTGTAAAAGACAATTAGCATTGATAGTGCGTGTTGAGAGACGACTCAGGTGTAGCCAGTGAAGTCAAACATTTGCTCAAATTACCACCCAGTTGAATGACGGTGCCAGATGTACAATCAGTAAACGAACTGTGCAACTCTCACTTCACTGTATGGGATTTTGGAGCCATCGATCTACAAGAGTATCATTGGGTTGCAAGGCTTGCCAGGGCAAGAGCCTGGGCAGTGACTGGAGTGTAGAGTACTGGAAACGAGTAGCATGGGGTGATGAATTTCGATTCCGACTACTTAACGCCGACGTGAAGCTGAGAATATGGTGTCAGTCTCATGAAGCCCTGAATGCTGCATGCCAGGTTAGAACTGGCATGGTCTGATGTATTTTTCGTGGGATTGTTTGGGATCTTTGATGCGTGTACCAACCTCCCTCAATGCAATTCAGTACGTAGAGTTGCTAGGTGATCACCTCCATCCGTTTATGCTGTTCTGTTATCTGCACGGAAATGTAGTTTTCTAGCAAGACAACTGTCCAAGTCCCGGTTAACTACTGACTGGTTGGATGAGCATTCTTCTGAACTTTCTGTTATAAATTGGCCACCTAGAAGCCCAGAACTAATTCCAAATTGGGGATCATCTTTGTTTTTGGAAAAAGGGCGTAAAGGGGGGAAATCACAAAAGCACCTACAATTTTTTACTGAATTATGGACAGTTTTTAGGGCGGGTCACCCCCTGCGTAACGTTTCCAGAAACTTGTTGAATCTATGGCTCGTCGTGTAGCAATCGTTATCAAGGCCAGAGGAGGTTTAACGTGTTATTGGGTAAGTATCCTTAATTCAGTGGCACTTCAGTGTATTTATTGGTCCAAACATATTACATGTGCTGTGGTAAATGATTTGTGATACTTTAAACCCATAAAAAATTTTTAAAGGGTTTCCCAAACAGCAAACATGCGTTACACCGTGGGAAAAAAAGGTTGGTGGTTTTTGCTCAAATATATTTTGTTTTTTTGTTTGGATATCCGAAACACAAAACGATTCTAGCAACCAGATCCAGAGCAAACCAGCTTCAAAGAGTACCGTCACGGTACTCTTAGAAAAAACTTTTAAAAAAAAACTTTCCCCGGCGCAAAACTCTATGAATACTATCCCTAAAGCGGTGGGTGGTGGGGTAAAGGTGTAGGGGTTTTTGGGCGCCCCGGCGGTAGCTATGGCCCCCGCACCCGATATTCCCTTTGAATGTTATCTAACCCATTTTGCTCCATGCTGGGAATTACGAGTCACTCGATGCCGAATAACTCTGTTTTATAACCTCATAATGACCCACATTCACACAAATTCTGATGTAAATTAGTAAACATACTATTGTCCGGTGCAACTTTCTGTGGGTAACTTTCACGATACAAGCTTTCTGTTGAGTGTGCGTTTCCTTTTGCCATTCTGTAAATCAGACACATTTCTACCAGCTCCGTATTCGTAAAATATTCCATACTTCTCTATGGGGTATAGCAGTTCAAATGCCTACGGTAAAGCATGTTTGTTTCCTCCAATGCACTTGGTCGGAAACGCCTTCGTTCGTCGTTAGGTGGCGTTGTTCACAAGAGATGAGTCCCTTTGTTTCCTACTCAAAAAATTTTTTCCCTCCCAAAGGACAAACCTGTATAATTATTTCCCTTATTAAATTATACATAAAAGAAAATATATATGTTCAATAATACAGCCCCTGTGTGACTATAATTCAATATTTTCACATGTATTTTATTTCTGAAATAATCTATATAAATTCATTTTTTAACTCCATGAATATAAGACTTTTTTTCTTTGTAGAAAAAAATATATTACTCATTTTTACCTTCATTTGGCTGTACAATTAATTTTGGTTTGTGTTAGTTGGGAAAATTTCTTTTCCCTCGCACTAAAAAAACCGAAGGGGAAAAAGACTTGTTTTTATTAGTGAGCAATATGATTATTGTTTCAGTTTAATGTAATTTTTTATATTTTCATTGCAATTACTGTTTAAAACTTATATAAAGTACATTTAATAGTTTTCTTCCGTAGACACCGAGACGAGTGATTAAAAATAAATTATACGAAAATCCTTATTTGTTATAAATTTTTTCGACGCGGTCAAAAGAAGGAACGTGTCCCCCCTCCCTTAGTCCCAAAGTTTGGGGGTTTAATCCCGGCTGGGTGGATAGGGCCCTTTTGGATTTCCAAATTTGGAAAGGCCCCCATGTTTATGATTATGGCATGGAAAAAACCCAGTATTTTGGCCCTGGTCAATTAAATACTGCAATATTTGCCCCAGGGAGCTTGAATTAAAACTAATGCTAATAGATGACGCCACTATTGAAGTGGCTCACACACTTTGGGGAAATTTCCGGGGTCTTTTAATGAAGCCAAATTTTTCCCAAAATGCAACCCATTTAAAAATATTTAAAAATTAATTTTTTTCATTTAACAATTTGAGAAGGGAATGCTTTCTGTCATAAATATATTCATTGAAATGTTTTTTGTATATTGACGCAATGAATACACATAACTGGAATGTTCTTTAATGAATGTATTCATATTGGAATGTTCTTTACATCTTTACGTAATGAATGTATTCATTGGAATGTTCTTCTTTACATCTTTACGTAATGAATGCATAACTGGAACGTTCTCCTTTAATGAATATATTCCTAGAATGTTTTACTGAACCATTATGAAAGAATAAGAACCAGTGTTTTAAAAATATACTTATAAAGCAATGAATAAAATAAATAGCATTAAGATACTTTTAAAACTATTTTCTTTGACGGTTTTGCATTGAAATTGCATTAGTATTTACAAAAATAATTTACATACGATTTTCTTTTGTTAGCAATTTTGATGTGTAGAAAACTTTCACAGAACATAAAAAAATTATTTCGTTAATGTATCTGATACGTGCTTTTAAAAAAAATTGAACTGTTATTTCATAACTGCACAAGATCAACTTTTATATGGATCTGTTGTACTTACGTATTGTACCGTCACCTAATTTCATCAATTCGAAAAATGTTGCCAAATGCCAGTGACGTAGCGGAAAATATTAGCCCCACCCCGCAAAATCAGGTTTTGGGGTTCAAGCCAGATCTTACAAAGGATTACAAAACCATATGTACATGGCGTTAGTCAGGTTTTGGGCCCCTAAAATCCTGGGCCCTCCGGAGATGTTCGGGCGTACTTTAAGCCTCTGCCAAATGCGGCGATATGTAGTCAAGTGAGTGAGTGAGTGAATTCGGGGTTTTTTGGCGCAAGAGCCAATTCTGCGCCAAACATATGTTAAAAATTTAAAACTTTTTAATGCTTTAACAGAAATTTTATATAATCTTAAAAAATGTATAAAATTCATTTTCAATATAGATATGTTGTCAAGAGTAGTAAACAGTTCCCGTTTATGTTTTAAGACAATCATAGTGACAATGACAGAATTTGGCGTAGTTTTTGGAATTGACGATATTTCGGTGAAATTGGTCGATGGTATAATAAGTAACGACAGAATTTGCTAAAAATGATTTTGTTGAAATCTATTATTGTTATAAAATGTTACAAGTTTTGTACTTTTTTCCCCTGCAGAATCCAGCGTAAGATTGGTTTTCAACAGAGACGCCAAACTATTTATCCTTCTTTTGAGAATAAAAAACTTTATTCTCATAATTGATTTCATCAAATTTTATTTTTGTAAGAAAAGGAATGTAATACCATCTGTTATTTAAGTTTGATGTTTGTAAAAATATAAAATAAAGATTTCTTTTAAACAGTTCAAAGATATTTTAAATTACATTTATATTTACACGTTACAAAACTTTAAAAAATTACTTGATTGAAGTAGAATATATCTTGTGCAGATTGGTGGTTGTGCAAATCTTTTGAAATCTTTATTACGCAGCCCAAAACCATCTTAAATATTTTTGCGTAAATCGTACCATGTCCCCCTTAAAATATTAAGTATTTTCAAATTTTTTTTGATTGCCTCCTATGCGTGTATGATATGGATATAAAACAGGTTTTGTACTCCAAATTTCTTAAAAAGCTACCAATTTAATTTTTAAGGCATTGCTTCTCAAACTTTTAACCCCTCAGGGGGCTCACCTTCTTTAGGTGAGTACGGGTTTCACGCTCCCGAGGTGCCCTAGTCATCTTTTCCTCTTCCTAAGGGGTTTACTGTCTTTGGTAAACATGGGCTTCACAGAACCAGGATACCCTAGTGATCTTTTCTCTATTTTCGGCCCTTCTCCTTGCCATTCAAATTTCCCTTTTCTTCCTTTCCCGTCTAGACCACAGACCTATACTAATAAAAAATGAACATTTGTTCAATATTTGTTTTTTCTGATGAAAAAACTTAAGTTTTACTACTAACATATTATGGTTTAGATTTTCTATTGCGTTAATTTAGTTTCTTTTTCGTATATTTCTTTAAATACTTTGAATATGTTTCTTTATTTGTTTTCAACTAACAACGTTGGTTTTCCGACCCACATGTTTGCCGTGTGCGGCGTCCCGTAAGGGGAAAATGGTGTTCTGGGGATCCTTTGCGTTCCCTTTGCCCACGCTTCTCCAGTATGGAGGAGGGTTAGTGGCCTAGGGATACCTCTGCGTTCCCTTTGGCCCACGCTTCACTGTAGACGGTGGCAGGAGTAGGCCCGCTCCTGTCAATCTGCTGGTAGTACCTCTCTTCGGTATCCCCGAAGAACACTGCTAAGGGTTAGTGCTGCAGATAAGGGTGTCGGTTTACCGTTGGATCCTCACCCTGGACTGTATCACTATCTTCTGGGTGTACTCTGGGTAAGCGCCGTGCCTGGTTTTTGGCCAGATGACCGGCACACTGCCTCCCTTGTTGGACTCCGTCCTGGCGTGCCTCCACCCACCACGAAGTGGTATACGCGTTATTATGGATCCAAAGCTGCTGTGCCCGGGTAAAGGCCTCGTATTACCCACTCTCAACGTCGATCAAATTTCGCAACAAACCAGATTCTTACTACTTTCACTTCAAAATAAGGAAATGTCAAATAAGTCACCTTTTGCTGTTCACAAAGCCCTCATCGGAATAGGTGGTGAACCGAAATCAGTAAAACGACTACGTTCCGGGGATCTACTAATTGAAACTAATTCCGCTCTACAAACAAAATCTTTTCTTCTTGCAAAATCCTTTCTAAATTGTCCTGTTTCTGTGGTTCCACACAAGTCACTTAACTCTTGTCGAGGTGTCATTTCTGAACCTGACCTGTTGACCACTACTGATGCAGAAATCCTTGATGGATTTTCTAGTCAAGGTGTTATTCAGGTCAGAAGAATAACAATTAAAAAAGACACATCAATAATTCCCACCAAACATATAATTTTAACGTTTAACAGCCCCAAACTACCAACAACAATAAAAGCCGGCTACCTTAATTGTAAAATTCGCCCGTACATTCCGAATCCTCTTCGCTGTTTCAAGTGCCAGAGGTGAGTGAGTGAGTGAATGTGGGGGTTTTTGGCGCAAGAGCCAAATCTGGCTAAACTGCGCCAAACATTTGTTAAAATATTAAAACATTAGATAAAATATATAAAAGCATTGATAATACAGTTTTAAAAAGATAAAATTTCAAATCACGTATTAAAAAGTTATCAAGTAATAAAAGCAAACAAAATTTGGTGTGGGGGGTTCCCACCAAGTCAGACTGTATCTTAAAATAAAAGCATTGATAAAAACAAAATTTTGCTTAATAAAAAAGTTTGTCTTAAACAATCTATGTGATTAATAAAATTAGTCGGAACCTTTCCTAAATCTTTTGGGAGTTAAAAAATTAATAAGAAGCAGGATTGTTCTTTTAACCCCTTTTTTCCCATGGCGAATTTGTCTTGGGGAATCTTTTAAAGGTTTTTTTTCAACGTCATAGAAAATTTAAAAGCTTCCTCATCCGTTGAATATTCCTTTTTGTAGGATTTTCGATTTTTTGGCTGACCTTTTTTAATATCTATTACTTTTTTTAAGTGTTTTTTTTTTCCTTTTTTCTACCCCGAGATTTTTTTTTTTTTTTTCAAAATTCCCTGTGTTTTTTTTTTGGGTTAAGAAGGGGTTGATTTTTGGGAATTGGACGGGGAAGGGGACATGGTTGATGAAGGTTTAAGGGGGTTGAACATATTATTGGTGGAAAAGTGTGTTATTAGGTGTAGGGGGTAGGCGATTGAGGATCGGGGAGACAGTAGCTGCTATTGATGAAGGGGGGCTGGAAAGGGGGTTTTTGTTTTTGGGTTGAAATGATGTGAAAAAAAGAGGTTTTGGAATTTTTGATATCCCTTTTTTGTTTTTGGATGAAAGTGGTTCAAGAAATTTTTAAAGAGGGGGCATTTTATTTTTTTTTTCATCTTTTTTGCTTTAGAATTATTTGAAGTAAAAGATTTGGCAGCTTGAGCGAAGTTTGAGATAATTGTGGGGTTATTAATTTACGTGCTTCGGGGTAAAATATTTTTTTTGTTTTTATTTCCTGTATATGCTTTTCATTTTCCATTTCGGGCAAAATTTTTGAATGGGATGGATGGGACTGGGTACAATTAATTTCGGCTTTAGAGTACAATCCGTGGGTAACGGATGCACATCGAATGTTAATTGACCACGGCAAGAATTTTGAGAGTGTCCAATCTTAAAACCCGGTAACAGCGCAGAGGTTTTTTCGGTATATGGGGACGGATTTACAATTTAAATAACCGGTTTTTATGGTAGTTGGCAGTTTTGGGCTATTGAACGTTAAAATTAAGTGTTTAGTTGGAATAATGGGGGAAGTATCTTTTTTTAAAAGTGACTTTCCGCCCTGCACTACACCCGGGTTCTAAAAAAATCCCTAAAGGATCTCGTTTTTTCAGAAGTACACAACGGGCCGTTTGGGGAAATGACCCCTGACAGGAATTTAAAGATTTATGGGGGGGAAAACAAAAGGGGGAAAATTTCAGAAATTTTTTTTGAACAGATAAATTTTGACTGAATGTTTGATTTTTTTTCCCCAAAAATTAAATCACCTGACGATTTTTTAACGGTTTTTTGGCTCGCCATAGTTTTGGAGAGCTTTGAAAATAAAAAAAGGGGTTTTTTTAGACTTTTCTTTTTGGGGCAGTGATAGTAAAAAAAACGTGCAGTACTGGCGGTCTGTTCAATGTTGAGGTTGTGGGTAATACGGGGCCTTTCCCCGGGACGCAGTTTTGGGATCCATAATAACGCGATACCACTTCGTCCTGGCGTGCCCCCCACCCACCCGGGGGTCCAACAAGGGAGGCAGTGTGCCGGTCATCTGGCCAAAACCAGGCACGGCGCTTACCCGGGTCCCCCAGAAGATGGTGATAAAAGTCCAGGGTGGGGGTCCAACGGGAAAACCCGGCCCCCTTTATCTGCAGCACTAACCCTTGGCGGTGTTTTTCGGGGATACCGAAGGGGTACAAACCCAGCCGATTAAAGGGCCTACCCGCCCCCCGCCTACAGTGAGTGGGGGGTGAGTGAGTGTAGGGTTTTATGGCGCAAAGAGCCTTTTTGGTATGCTCCCCAAAAACATTTTAAAAAATATGAAAACAATTTTAAAAATATACTTTGAAATACACCACATTTTTAAAATATTTTTATATATGTGCATGCTTCATGCAAAATAAAAAAATAAAAGGTTTAAAAACCTTTTAAAAATAATTTTTTAAAATTTAAAATTTAAAAAATAATTTTTTTTTTAATAAAAAAAAAAATGGGTTTTTTGGGGGGGTTTTTTCCCCCCACCAAGTCAGGTGTTAAATGAGATGAATTAAAAAAGGTGATACGATAATTTTTAAAAAACGGGACAATCTATTAGAAAGGTTTTTTCGAGTAGGGAAAAACCATGCATGAAAGGACAGTTAGGAGCTTTTTTCCCCAACAACAAATGCCTGTGTGAAAAGGGTTTTGTATTGACCAATGCGAAGACGAGCCCCGGGGGACACCAAGTTCTTCGCATTGGTATCACGGGCCCTGTCCCCTTGACAGGTTTCACAGAGTGCGGTTTGTTATTAAACCCGTTGACCCCATGATTCCGCCAGATTCGTAATATAAAAATGCAGGATGACGCGCTTAATATCCGATAGGGGAAACCCGAGGGGGGGGAATGAGTCGTCCCCGGGACCGTGCCGCGCTTCCCGCTTGCTCGCCAAAACCCACGGGGCCGGTAGCCGCAAAATATTATATAAAAACCCCTTTGCTGTACAGTCGACCCCGTAATGTCGAGTACATTACCCCCCTGGATGACAATGATGGTTATAATTTTAAACCCAATACCTATGTTCGGTATAGATGCAGTACTTAGGGGGGTATTTTTGGAGTCGATTAATTGAAGTGACGGAAAATGGCGACAGCTTCTGCGGGAAAACGCTGAAAGAAGCGTCTATTTTGAAACCCGAGCATATTATTTTTAATCACTAACCCCCAAACGTAATCCGAAATTTTTCGAACCATCTTTTAGATGGCCGAAAACCCCCTATCCCGGCGGGGTAGGCGAAGACGCGTTGAAAGACGGCGGGTGACGGGGATTTACGAAATTGGGAAAAGGATTTTTATAATGGAACCGTGGTACTTTCCCAAGGTTGGGAATGGAAAAGGTTTTTTTTGCTGGATATCCAATAGGTGGGTTTTGAGTTCGG
The DNA here is from genome assembly GCA_019973955.1 of Trichonephila inaurata madagascariensis. NCBI lineage: Eukaryota > Metazoa > Arthropoda > Arachnida > Araneae > Nephilidae > Trichonephila > Trichonephila inaurata. Next base: position 24,766 of record BMAV01024434.1, on the reverse strand, counting down.
TTATAAGTTGTTTCATCCTATCCAAAAAGCCGATGTTGTTTTGGGGCATATAAAGTCTCTTCATGGTGGTGGTGAGTCTCATCATTTCAGAGGAGGGAAGGAACGGACAAAGATCTTAAAATAATAGGAAGAGACAGCCCCTCCTTTTCGAAGGCCCAGAGGAAGTTGGTAGCAATTCTCATAAAGACTCTGCACTGGCGATGTGCGAAATCCCAGAACAGATTCTCAGTGCCATATGGTGGAAGGGTAAAGGTTTTTTCAAGCGCGAGTTGCACGCAGATCCATAAATGGCACAACCGTAATCCATGCGGGACAGTACGAAAATTGATACATTTCCGGAGCAATGATGTTCGATCCGCCCCCAGGAGGTGTTAGACAACACCTTAAAGGGGGTTTTTAAAAGATTTTTTTCACACCTTTTCCCCGCAATTGTAAAATATGGGGAAAGGGAAAAGTGAGTCGACGGTCGGTCCCCGAGGAACGTACGTCGGGAATTTAGGGGAATATTAACATCACAAATCGTATTTCAGGTTGGGGGATAAAGGCCCCTTTTGCGGGCGGCCCCAAGCAACTTTTACTCAGAAATACAGACCGGGTGTCACACCATTTAATAATATTGTTGACGGCGGTTTGAAACCCGCCGTTCAACCCTGGGATGCCCCGGGTCCTTCACAACTGATCTTAAAAAATCGTCCACGTATAATGAAGGGCCCGTATAGAAGGCAAAATCAGAAAAATGCATTTAAAAAGGGGACATTTAAAATGTTCCCCGAGGAACTCCCTAAAACTTGGGTGAAAGGAGCAAAAGAATGCCACTCAGTCTCACTCTAAAAAATACGAAGATTTAAAAAAATTTTTAATAAAAAAGGGGGAAATTGCCCCTTTAAACCAAAAAACAAATATGGGGCGAAGTATCCCCCTAGCGCCAAGTACATCATATGCCTTTTCGATATCGAAAAAAAATAGAAAATAGATGATTCCCCCCGGGCAAAAGTGTTTTGGGTTTTTTCCCTCCAGCATGATGATATTTTGTTTTAAAAAGTGGATCTTCCTTTTTTCGGAAACCACTCTGAAACAGAGGAATGCTTCGATTCTTTTCAAAATTTTAAAGAAAACCGGGGGGTGAAACCCTACGTTTTAAAGGTTTTAAAAAGCAGCTCGTGAGTGCTTGGCCATAATTTTGGGGTTCTTTTTTTTTCTTTTGGTTTGGTGGGGTCACTATGGTTTTGCCATTGGGGAATACCCGCTCCCCCCAAAAATTTGGTTTAATAGGTAAAAGGGAATTTACTAGTGAATCCTCATTCCCAAAGGCGAAGCAATTCATAGGATATTCCATCGGACCTGGACGGTTTGGGGGTGATGATAAGGTTTTTCCCCAAATTCCCCCATGTCAAAAATCACTGTTGTAGGGAAAAGGGTTTTCCCCCTGAAATTTATAGGTGTCCGCTCTTGGCGATTCTTAGTCACCTGAAAAGCAGGGGGTATATGAATCGGAGCTAATTAAACTAGCAAAAAATCTGGCCAATCAAGTTTGGGCCCCCCACAGGGACGAATATGCCACCCATGTTTCCAATATCGGAATGTTAGGGTCCCGGGTAAAGGCCATTCGCTGCTTTTTACCTTTTCCATAACTGTTGGCTGGGATTGACGATGTGATTGAAGATAAAACTTTGATCCAAGATTTCTCTGGCATTGACGACGTATTCTACGGGCAACGCTTTTCACGTTTGAACGCGAAAATTTTCGGGGGTGGGGGATCTCCCGAAAATACCCCACGCCTTTCCTTTTTTTCCTTTTGGTTGTTGGCAGGAAGAGTTTTCCCCCATTCTGCACAGCCCGAGTAGGGGTTGGTTTTTTTTGGGAAATTTGCAAAACGGCAGCATTCCGGGGTGGGTTCAGTGACATTTTTTAAAAATGCATCATTAACTGCCCTGTTCTGAACCATTGTGTCTGTGATAAAAGCCAACCCCCTGTGAAATCCCAGTTCCGCGGATGAAAATGATAAGTGGGGGGCGAATTCGTGTCCCCACCCAATTAAAAGCGAGATAGGGAGGGGAAAAGATCACTGTTTTGCAAAATTTTTTTTAACCCCGGGAAAATTTAACATCGGTAGCAGAAATGGGGAACGGGTGGGATGGGGAGGGGTAGGGGTTTTTTGGGCAAGAGCCAATTTAGGTTACACCGGAAACATTTGTTATAATAAAATTTAAAATGTTTTATAAAATATTTAAAAAAAATGACAATACAGTTCTAAAAGGTTTAAAAATTTTTAACACAAAAAACCCTTTTTAATTAAGAAAATTTGGTGGGGGTTTCCCCCCAAGTCAGACCCCCATGTTAAAATAAAAACAAATTAGAAAAGGGGAATGGAAAAAATTTTTTTAAAACAAAGTCAGCTACATGTTATAAAATTAGCTTTTTCTTGTCCTGGTCGGGTTGGTGTTAACTTGGGTATATATTTCTTGAGGAACGTATAAAACATTTTTTTTACATCTTTGGGTTTTATCCAGAGGATGGGGGAAGTTTTCCTCTACGTCATAAAACAAAAAATGTCTTCTTTTATCAGTAGTATATTCTTGAGGTGCTGGCTTTCTGGGTTTTTTGTGGGGTCATTTTTTTTTCTATTTCTGGTTTTTGTATTTTTGGGCGTTTTCTTTATTTCTTTTAATTTTTGGGAATTTTTAGTTTGTTATTGGAAGTAGCTGTAGATTCTGATATGGAAACTGATGATTGAAAAATCAAAAATTAAAAATTTATTATTTGTTGTAAGAACTGGGGGGGATTTTGGGTTTGGGAACGATGAAGCGGGGAAAAGGGGGCATGGATGATGAAGCTTCAATTGGGGTGGGAAAGTGCATTACTGGGTATAGGAACAGGTGGCTGAGGTTCAGGGGAAATTAACTTCTGTGGTGGATGGGACAATTTGGGGTTTTGGGAAGTGGAAATAGGGGTGGGAAATTTATATTTGTTTTAGGAATTTGGGTTTAAGAATTTTAAAGGCGGACATTTTATTAGTGTTTTATTTTTCATCTGTTTTGGGAAATTATTTAAAGTAGAGGATTTTGGAAAATTGAAGGGTATGTTTGAGATATTTGTAATTTTTAATTTACGTGTTTTTGGATAAAAAATATTTTTATTTGTTTTTTTTTCCTGATTTTGTTTTTTATTTTCCACTTCGGGGATAATTTTAATCGGATGGATGGGACTGGGTACAATTGGCCCCTTTCGGCTCCAGAGGACAATCCGTGGAAGAATGCCCCAAAGGATGCCCCAAAATCTAGAGCATGTTAACTGACCGCGGGAAAAAAGGGGTTTTGGGGTAGAACCCTGGCACTTAAAAAAAGCCCAGGGGTTTTGGTATGTATGGGGTTTTTTCAGTTGAGGGGATCCGGCTTTTTTTTGTAGATGGTAGTTTTGGGTTATTAAAGGAAGAAAATTTAAAAGTTTTGTCGGAATAACTTTTTGAATTTTTTTTTGGGAATTTTCTGACTTGGGGTTATACCATCAGAGAATTTCCCTTTAAGAATCTCCACTCCCGGCGTATTCAACAAAATTTGGTTTTAGGTTGCCCCCCCTGGGGTTTTGGAAAATTTTATGAGGAGTTTAAATTAACAGGCGAAAAATTTAAAAAAGTTTTTAAAGGGGGAAGAAATGACTTGGTTTTTAAAACAGATATGGTTTCAAAAGTAGATCCCCCTTTTAATCGTTTTATAGATTTCGGTTCACCACCTATTCCCAGTAAGGCTTTTTTGTATTGCAAAAAGGGGATTTTTTTTTAAAATAACATTATTTGGGGAGAGGTTTTAGTAAAAAGATTTTTGGGTACTTGATCAATGTTTAGGGTTTGGGGAATACGGGGGCCCTTTTTTCCCCGGGGACAGCAGCTTTGGATCCCCTAATAAGCGTATAAAATTTTATCCGGCGTGCCTCCACCCAACCCCGGGGTCCCAAAAAGGGGGGAGGGGTGCCGGTCAACTGGCCAAAAACCAGGCACGGGGCTTACCCAGAGTACACCCCGAAATGGGGTACAGTCCCGGGTGGGGGGATCCAACGGTAAACCCGACACCCCTTATCTGCAGCACTAACCTTTTTAAACAGTGTTCTTCGGGGGTTCCCAAAGAGGTACCCAACCGATTGACAGGGCGGGGTCACTCCCGCCACCCGTCTACAGTGGGAAACGGGGGCCCAAAAGGGGAAAGCAGAGGGAAACCCCAGGCCACTAACCTCCTCCATACCGGAGAAGCGTGGGCAAAAAGGGGAAAGCAAAAGGGGTCCCCAGAACACCATTTTCCCCTTACGGGACGCCCCACGGCAAACATGCGGGTTGGGGAAAAAAACGGTGTTAATCGAAAATAAATAAAAAACATAATCAAAAAATTTAAAGAAAATTTCAAAAGGAACTAAACTAAACAATACAAATTTAAAACCCTAATATGTTAAAAAGAGTTTTTCAATAGAAAACAAGTTTTGAACATAGTTCATTGTGAAAATTGGTCTGTGGTCTAGACGGGAAAGGAAGAAAGGGGAAATTTGAATGGAAAGAAGGAGGGCCAAAAATAAGAAAGATCACTGGGGTACCCCTGGGTTCGTGAAACCCATGTTTACCAAAGACAGTAAACCCCTTAGGAAGAGGAAAAGATCACTAGGGTACCTCGGGAGCGTGAAACCCGAACTCACCTAAAGGAGGTGGGGCCCCCTGAGGGGAACAGATCTAGATCGAGGGAGTGAAATGTCCTTGTGGGTGCATGGAAGTAGTTTTCTCGTCGTTGTTGAGAAGACAGGACAGTGATCAGAGATCAACCCTGTTCGATCTGTCGTCCACGAGAGTTGGTAGCATCATGCCCCCACAGAGGGCTGTGTCCGTTAAAGTCACCGGGGCAAAATAAAGGAGCTGGAAATTTGACTGAGTATTGATTCAAATCCATTTGTGGCACAACATCATTGGGTGGTAAATAAACACAGCAGACTGTGACAAAAGAATGGATATGAATGTACAGCCACAGCCTGTAATGATGTGTGCAGTGTGACGACATTACTGGGATAAAGATGGGACGTAAAGGCATACACCCCCCAGTTGAAATGCAGCGCCATCTACATCCCGTCGTACACAATTATAACCGCGTACTCGCATTGACATGGTACTCTTCAGAAATGTCTCTTGAAGAGCAACGCATGCGGGCTGGTACGTGGAAATGATGGATTTGAAATCATCAAGTCGAGTTCTTAGACCACGGCAGTTCCAGGAAATAAAGGAGGGCATCAAGTTTTCGGATTTGCTCCTTGTAAGGAGCTAGAAGACGACGGTTTTGATGACTGGTCTTGCATGAGGCATTCATCGCTTTCGGATGCATGCATTTCCATTACGTCGTCTTTCATATCGTGGGTTTTTTTTGAAAGGTTTGATCTATTTTTTTTGTTCGCCTGTACCCCAGATTCTTTTATTCGAGTTTTCCGGTTTTTTTTAATGGGTGTAGTGGATACAGTCTTATTTGTATCCACTGCAATAATTTTTGGTGTTTCGGTTATTTCTGCTGGTGTAGGTGAGTTATGTGGTATAGTTAAATTAGTTTGACTACCAGATGTCTTCGTAGTTATGAAAGTGGTTGAAGCAACTTCAAAGGTGGACATTTCACATTTGTTATATTTTCGTCTGTTTGAGTAGAATTGTTTTAATACTGGATTTGGCTGCTTGAGCGTATGTTTGAGATATTGTGGGACTATTAATTTACGGGTTTCAAGATAAGTAATTTTTTTATTTGTTTTATTTCCGATTTTTTTTTCAGTTTTCCATTTGGGGCATAACTTTGAATTTGATGAGGGGGCCGGACACAATTTCGGCCCCCCAGGTTCCGTAAAAACCCAACTTTTGCAAATCTAGAGCATATCAAATGACCGCGGCAAGAAGTTTAGAGTGACCGAACCTCGGGCATTAAAGAAACCAGGGGATTCGGTATATATGGGCGGTTTTTACAGTTGGTAGGGTTTTTATTGGGGATGGAAGTTTGGGGCTAAAAATTTAAAAATTTATGCTTGGTCGGAATTATTGATGCATCTTTTTTAATATTATTCTTCTGACCTGAATTACACCCCGATAAGAGAATCCACCCAAATTTCGCATCGGGAGGGGTCAACAGGTCAGGTTCAAAATGACACCACGACATGAATTCAGATTTTTTGGGGGTTGTTATTAAAGGTGAATTAAGAAACGATTTTGCTAGAAGGAAAGACTTTTTTTGTACAGCAGAGACCGTTTCAATTAGTAGACCTGATCTAATTTTTTTAACTGTTTTTAGGTTCACCCCTTTTCCCCTACGGGGGTTTTTTTGAATAGCAAAAGGTGACGAAGACATTTCATTTTTCTGAGAATAAAAATCTTGTATTAGTCCCTTTTGTCAATATTTAGGGGGGGTGATACGAGGTTTTCCCCGGGACAAAGCAGCTTTGGGACCCATAACAACGCGTATACCACTTCATCCTGGCGTGCTCCACCCACCACGGGCCCAAAAGGGGGGCAGTGTGCCGTCATCGGGCCAAACCAGGCACGGCGCTCCCCAGAGTAAAAAGAAGATAGTATACAGTCCAGGGTGGGGGACCCAACGGAAAACCCCCGCACCCCTTATCGCAGCACAAACCCCTAAGCAGTCCCGGGGACACCGAAGGGGGGGAAAACCAGGATTGAAGGGAGCGGGTCACTCCTGCCACCCGTCTAAAGTGAAGCGTCCAAGTGGTGAGTGAGTAATTTTGGGGTTTTATGGCGAAAGACCCAAATTTGGCTAAAACGGGGCCCAAAACATATTTTAAATATTAAAGGAAAAATTTCTGTTAAAAATTTAAAACTTAAAAAGTATAAAATTATTTTCAATATATTTAAATTCAGATTGGTGGGGAGAATTTCCCCCCACCGATGACTAGTATTCAAAAAAGTTTTTCCTGTTTTGTGGGGGTTAAAAAAGTAAATTTCCTTTGAAATAAGTCTTTTTTTTGTCACATAATTAGATCGGGTTTCATTTCATCCTCCACGTCGTATATTATCATTTCTTCCTCCTCCGTTGTGTATTTTCCAAAAGCTGGTTTTCGCGGTTTATGGGAGTCATTTTGCTACTTTTTTTTAAGTATTTTTTTTTTTCTTATCACGAATTTTTTTTTTTTTTTGAATTAAAATTTCCCCATTGTAGAGCCATGGGGGTTGAGTATTGAGTTAGAGGAAGGGACATGGATGATGAAGTTTTAAAAGGTGTGCTTTGTTTGTGGTGGAAATACTTTATTAGGTCGGAACAGGTGGTTGGATTTGATGATGTAACAGCCGCAGGAGATGAATGGCAAGAGTTGTGCTTGGGTTGTTGTGATGATTTGGAACTGGGGAATTTTTTGAAGGCATTGTTTTCGAACAGATGTTTAAAGGTTGTAGTGTTTTTGGTGAATACTTTTTTTGTAATATTTTCATCGGTTTGGGTTTTTGGGTTTTACTGTTGAGGGTTTAGGGGCGGCGTATGTTTGAGATATTTTGGGCTTTAACGGGTTTCAGGATACGAGATATTTTTTTTGGGTTTTTGATTTTTAATTTTTTTTCATTTTTCCATTTGGGACACAGTTTTGAGTGGGAAGAATGAGATTGGAAATTGACGCATTTCTGCTCCAGACGCGGTGGAAGAATGCCCAAACAGATAATCTGAGCACGAAGTTGCCCACGACGGGAATTTTGAATACCCAACCTCTGGCATTTGAAACAGCGCAGAGGGTTCGGTATGGGGGACGGATTTTAAAATTTCAAGTAACCGGTTTTTATTGTGTTTTAGTTTTGGGTTATTAAATTTTAAAAAATTAAATGTTTGGGGGAATAATTGGGGGAGTTTTTTTTATTGGGATTCTCCTGACCGGGGGTTTAACCCGGTAAAAATCCCCGGATTTCTGATTCAGGAGTGCTCATCAAGTCAGGTTCTGAAATGAACCCCTGCAAGGAAAATTTATGCGGAGTTACAATTAAAGGGATTTTAAAAAAATTTTTTGGAAGGGGGAAAAGACTTTGTTTGGTGTGTGTGTGGATTTTTTTTTTTTGGCGCAGAGCCATTTCGGCATACTGCGCCAAACATTTGTTTTTAAATTTTCCCTTAAAAGATTTTTTTTAAAAAAAATTTTCATTAAAAAATATAAGTTATATTTAACATGAAAATTTATTAAAAAGTTTTAAAATTCATATTTAATTTTACATTTTATTAAAAAATCAAAAATGGGGAAAAACATTTGGGGATGTATTTCCCCAACATGCAAGCGATCTTAAAATAAGGGAAAATTTAAAACGAAATGTATAAAGTAAAAAAAAACATGACAGAAAAGTAAAAAATTTTATTAAAAAAACAATTTTGGTTCAAAATGTTTTAAAAAATTTGTTTTTTTTAAATTTCCCATTTTTTTTGTTCGGGTTGGGGTCAACGGGGGGTATTCTGTATGTTTCCCCAAATTTAGTCTGCCACCCCTTCTTCCGAAAGTCTTTTTTTCCCCCTTGGGGGAATTATTTTTCTTCGGTGATTCCATCTCTTCTGGAACATCGTATAAAACATGTCCTCGTCTGTTGATTCCGTATAGGTGTCTTTTTTGGTTTTTTGAGGCGTCAATTTTATGTCTATTTTGGAGGTAAGGCCCTTTTTGGACGTCTTTTCTTTCGATTTTTGAAGTTTGTTTTTTATTCTGGGGTGGAGAAGGTATGGTATTGGATAAGGGTTTGTTTCAACACGGACATGTTTTAGTTGGTAAGGGTGTAAACATTGATACAGTGGTTGAAGTGAGTGCTTTATAGATGAAGAAAATGCAGTAGATGTTTTAAAATATTAGATGTGGGGGTGTAGTGTTTATTAAAGGAAAGATAGTTAAATTCTGATGACGATGAACTTTACAGAAGATGGGGTGGTAAAAGGTTTGTTTTTAGTTGGGTTGATGATTTTTTCCAAATTTTTAGGGAAATTTTTAGCGGGTTGGGCACCAAGGTTGAGAAGTTTTAAAGGCGGACATACTATTTTCGTAATATTTTCATCAGTTTGGGGGTTGTGGTTACAGATGAGGGGGTTTTACAGCTTGTGCGTATGTTTGGGACAACTTTAGCTATTAACCGGGCCGCATATGAAATATTTCTATTTGTTTTAAAAGTTTTTATTTTTTTTTTGTTTTCCATTTTGAGCATAATTTTTAGTCTGGAAAGGGGGCTGGGAGCAAAAATTTTGGTTCCAGAGTACAATCCGTGGGGGAAGTCCCAAAGGATGCAAATCTGAACATGTTAATTGACCGCGGCAGGAAGTTTGAGAGGTCGAACCTCTGGCACTTAAAACAGCGCAAGGGGTTTGGTATGTAGGGAGGTTTTTTAGGAACCGGCTTTTATTGTGTTTGGTAGTTTTTATATTTAAAGTTAAAATTAAATGTTTGGGGGAATAATTGTGAGTCTTTTTATTTTATTCTTCTACCGAATAACACCCCTTTTACCAGAAAACCACCAAAGGGTTTTTCATCAGGGGTCAACAAATCAGGCTCGGAAAGACACCACGGCAAGTGTTTAATGATTTTGAGGAGATATGGTTACTGGTGAATCAAAAAAGGTTTTTGGAGGGGGAAAAAAACTTTGTTTGTAGGGCAGATATAGTTTCGATAAGAAAATCCCCGGAACGTAAACGTTTCACAGATTTCGGTTCACCTCCCATTCCAATCAGAGCTTTTAATGGTAAATGGCGATTTCAAACGGCATTGTTAGGTAAAGATAAAACTAAAAAACGTGCATGTGTAGCAGTTTCGTCATGTTAATTTTGGGTAAAAAGGCCTTTACCGGGGACAGCAGCTTGGGATCCAAAAAAGCGATCCATTTCATCCTGGCGTGCCCCCACCCACCACCGAGTCCCCAAAAAGGGAGGCGTGTGCCGGTCAACTGGCCAAAAAACCCGGCACGGCGCTTTCCGAGTAAACCCCGAATTGGGATCAGTCCAGGGGGAGGATCCCAAAAAACCCCACACCCCCCTTTTCTGCAGCACTAACCCTTTAGCAGTCCCTTCGGGGGCGCCAGAGGGATACCAGCCGATTGACAGGAGCGGGCCCCCCCTGCCACCGCTAAAAAGGGTTTGGGGGAAAGCGGGGGGTTCCCCCCGGGACTAACCCCCCCATATTGGAGGGGGAAAAGGGGAAAGCAAAGGATCCCCAGAACACCATTTTCCCCAGGACCCCACACCAAACATGTGGGTTGAAAAACAACTGTGTTAATCGAAAATAAATAAAGCAACATAATCAAAATTTTAAAGAAATATACGAAAAAGGAACTAAACAAACACAATACAAATGTAAACCATAATATGTTAGTAGTAAAACGTAAGTTTTTTCATCAGAAAAAACAAAATTTGAACATAGTTCATTTTGTTAGATTGGTCTGTGGTCTAGACGGGAAAGGAAGAAAAGGGAAATTTGAATGGCAAGGAGAAGGGCCGAAAATAGAGAAAGATCACTAGGGTACCCTGGGTTCGTGAAGCCCATGTTTACCAAAGACAGTAAACCCTTAGAAGAGAAAAAGATCACTAGGGTACCTAGGGAGCGTGAAACCCGAACTCACCTAAAGGAGGTGAGCCCCCTGAGGGGAATGGCAAGAAGGAGGGCCGAAAATGAAAAGATCACTAGGGTACCCTGGGTTCGTGAAGCCCATGTTTACCAAAGACAGTAAACCCCTTAGGAAGAGGAAAAGATCACTAGGGCACCTCGGGAGCGTGAAACCCGTACTCACCTAAAGAAGGTGAGCCCCCTGAGGGGAAGACTTTGTTTGGACAGCGGAATTCGTTTCAATAAGTAGATCCCCAGAACGCAATCGTTTAACCGATTTCGGTTCACCACCTATTCCAATTAGAGCTTTTTGAATGGCAAATGGCGATTTCAGAGACATGGCATTGTTATGTAAAGATAAAACTAAAAATCGTGCATGTGTAGCAGTTTCGTCTATGTTAATTTTGGTAAATTAAGGCCCTTTACCCGGGCACAGCAGCTTGGGATCCATAACAACGCGTATACCACTTCATCCTGGCGTGCCTCCACCCACCACGGAGTCCAACAAGGGAGGCAGTGTGCCGGTCAACTGGCCAAAAACCAGGCACGGCGCTTACCTGGAGTACACCCAGAATATAGTGATACAGTCCAGGGTGAGGATCCAACGGGTAAACCCGACACCCCTTATCTGCAGCACTAACCCTACAGCAGTGTCTCTTCGGGGACACCGAAGAGTACTACCAGCCGATTGACAGGCGGGCTCACTCCTGCCACCCGTCTACAGTGAAGCGTGGGCCAAAGGGAACGCAGAGGTATCCCCAGGGCCACTAACCTTCCCATATTGGAGAAGCGTGGGCAAGGGAACGCAAAGGATCCCCAGAACACCATTTTCCCCTACGGACGCCGCACACGGCAAACATGCGGGTCGGAAAACCAACGTTGTTAATCAAAACAAATAAAGTTTAAAATAATCAAAGTATTTAAAGAAATATACGAAAAGAAACTAAATTAACGCAATAGAAAATCTAAATCATAATATGTATAATAATAAAGAAAGTTTTTTTTAGAAAACAAATTTGAACTAAGTTCATTTTGTAAGATTGTTCTGTGGTCTAGACGGGAAAGGAAGAAAAGGGAAATTAGAATGGCAAGAAGAAGGGCCGAAAATAGAGAAAGATCACTAGGGTACCCTGGGTTCGTGAAGCCATGTTTACCAAAAGACAGTAAACCCCTTAGGAAGAGAAAAAGATCACTAGGGCACCTCGGGAGCGTGAAACCCGTACTCACCTAAAGAAGGTGAGCCCCCTGAGGGGGAAGCGTGGGCCAAAGGGAACGCAGAGGTATCCCCAGGCCACTAACCTCCATATTGGAGAAGCGTGGGCAAAGGGAACGCAAAGGATCCCCAGAACACCATTTTCCCCCTTACGGGACGCCGCACACGGCAAACATGCGGGTCGGAAAACCAACGTTGTTAGTTGAAAACAAATAAAGAAACATATTCAAAGTATTTAAAGAAATATACGAAAAAGAAATTAAATTAACGCAATAGAAAATCTAAATCATAATATGTTAATAATAAAAGAAAGTTTTTTCTATAGAAAAAACAAATTTGAACTAAGTTCATTTTGTAAGATTGTTCTGTGGTCTAGACGGGAAAGGAAGAAAAGGGAGATTTGAATGGCAAGAAGGGCCGAAAATAGAGAAAGATCACTAGGGTACCCTGGGTTCGTGAAGCCCATGTTTACCAAAGACAGTAAACCCCTTAGGAAGAGAAAAAGATCACTAGGGCACCTCGGGAGTGTGAAACCCGTACTCACCTAAAGAAGGTGAGCCCCCTGAGGGGTCAAGTGCCAGAGGTTCGGACACTCACAAACTTCCTGCCGTGGTCAACTTACTTGCTCTAGATGTGCGTCTGTTGGACATGCTTCCACAGATTGCAGTCTAGAGCTTAAATGTATTAACTGCTCTCAAGCCCATTCCGCCGATTCAAAACTCTGCCCCAAGTGGAGAACTGAAAAAGAAATTCAAGTGATCAAAACCAATAAAAATATACCTTATTTAGAAGCACGAAAATTAATAGTTCCACAGTTATCCCAGACTTATGCACAGGCTCTCAAACCCTCAACTGTAACCATAACAACACAAACTGATGAAACCATTACAAAAATAGTATGCCCGCTGTTGAAATTATTACAACCATTGATACCTGTTCCAAAGGCAACAATATCTTCCAAAATTCATACAGTTTCCAAATCATTAATCATAACTCAAGCAAACCTCTTACCATCCACATCTTCTGTAACAGTTACATCGTCATCTAAATCTCAACCATCTGTTCCTTTAATAGATACTACTCCCACCCCATCATCTGCAATACTACCAACAACTCAAAGCGAGTCTTTATTACCAATACCCATTACTACTACTACTTCTCCTAGCAATAGCCTAAATACTTCCGCTTCATCTTTAATTTTAAAATACCCCAGTTCTTACAATTTTAAAAAACCACTCTATCAACTGATGTTCAATTCAGTTTCCATATCAAGTCTACAGCTACACATCCAAAAAAGAAAAATTTAACACATCCCAACGAAATTCAAAAGAAAAAACCCCCAAAAATACAAAACCAGAAATAAAAATTTAAAAATGACTCCCAAAAACCCAGAAAAGCACCTCAAGATTATACTACTGATGACGAAGACATGCTTGTATATGACGTGAGGAAAAAAATTGGCAGACCTCTGGATAAATTAAGATGTCAAAAATGTTTTTAAAAAATCCTCAAGCTATATACGCAAGTTAACACCAACCCGATTTGGACAAAAAAAGCTAAATATATTTTTTTTTAACATGTATTGCCTATTTGTTTTTAAAATAACATGTTCCATTCTTATTTTTCAATTGTTTTAATTTAATATATGGTCGACTTGGGGGCAATCCCCTTTTTTATTTATTTTAAAACGGTTTAATGTGATTGGGAAATTTTAACTTTTAAAACATTATCATTATATTTAAAAATTTTATAAAAATTTTAAAATTTTTTATAAAAAATGTTTTTCGCGTATAGCCAAATTGGCTCTTTTGGAGAAAACACATTTACCCCCACTCTCAAACTTTTTAAAACTTGGACCCCCTTTTAGTTTTTCTTCGGGTCCCTTTTCAAAGCAAAACAATGCTTGAACTCAAAAAAATTGTTTTACAAAAACTATACTTTTGTGTCAAACCCCCACAAATTATCAAGATAAGTATTAAATTTTTCATATGTGACAAGCACATGGTGTCACTGGTAATTGTTAAACTTGTTCTTAACTTGGCATTGTTAAATTATCAAATGCAGTGTCCAGTACTGATACATTTATAAACAAATTATATCAGTGTAAATGCGTATTTTACTTTTTATTATGTCAGAATGTATTTTTTGTTTTCTCTCAGTAAATTTATTATATTTTCAAATAATGTGTTCCTAGGGGGGCACGCCCCACAGTTTGAGAAAAATGTTTAAAGGGGAAAAAATTGTGAAGTGGTTTTAAAATGCTACTTCTACAAAAATTTGCTCTCACGCATGAAATTTGATTTACAAATACAGCAAACTGTGTATAACGAAAGGGGGTATGGGTTTGCAATAACATGATTGGTATTCGTATAATACTTATTTTATGAACGCTTATTGAAAACTCCTTAAAAAATAATTGAATTCATAATTTATAAATTTATTAATAAGTATTGTTTTGACTTTTATTACATGTACTATTAGCAATAGGTAAAAAAAAATTCAAAGCATTAGGCACACTAGAAAAAAAAGCCTTAACATTGTGACATAGTTGATCTTCGTTGACCAAATCGTGGGGTTTCAGCGTAAGTTAGAAGTGTGAGATTCTCGAAATGAGACATTTTAGAATTCTTAAATTCTTAATATAAGTTTGTTCGATATATAAGTAATTTAAGTTAATGACTTTTATTAAGTGAGAGTGTGAATGTAGGGTTTTATGGCGCAAGAGCCAATTTTGGCTATACTGCGCCACACGTTTGTTAAAATCTTAAAATAATTATTAAAATACACATTACATATATATACAAATATTTTATATATGTGCATGCCTCATGCCCCACATAAAAAATGAAAGTTAAAACAATTAAAAATAATATCTTAAATTAAATATAAAAATCCAATTTTATTAATAATAGCAAATAGGTTTTGGTGGGGTTTTTCTCCCACCAAGTCAGGTAAAGTTAAATGAGATGAATTAAAAAAGGTGATACGATAATTATTAAAAACGGGACAATCTATTAAAATATGTTGAACTGAGTACGAGACCATGCATGAAGGACAGTTAGGCATTTGTTGTTGGGGGAAAATGCTCCTGTGTGTAAAGCGTGTATGACCAATGCGAAGACGAGTCAATTTTGACATCAGTTCTTCACATTGGTATCACAGGCCATGCTCCTATGACAGGCTTCACAGAGTGCAGTTTGTTATTCAACTGCTGACTCCAAGATTCCTGCCAGATCGCAAATAAATGATGCAGAATGACGCGCTTAATATCCGATAGCGGGACTGCTAGCGGCAGATGAGTCGTCGCCGACCGTGCCGCGCTGTCCGCTTGCTCGTTACCAATTCCCACGTGGCTCGGTAGCCTGCAAAATATTATATCAAAACCGTTGCTGTATAGTCGACTCGTAATGTCGAGTACATTACAAACCACTGGATGACAACGATCGTTATAATTTTCAAGCGCTTCTAATACACTCATGCTGTCAGTATAGATGCAGTATTTACAGGGTATATTGGAGTCGATTAATTGAAGTGCACGGTAAATGGCGACAGTTTCTGCAGTAAAAACGCTGCAAAAGCGTCTAGTCATCCATTTATCTTCAAAAACCCACAGCCAACGAAACCCCCACTTTTTGAACCATCTGGGGGCCCAAAAACCCCCAAAACTGACTGGGTGGTAGGCGGGACCGTTGAAAGACGCAGGTGTTACGGTGGATTTACTGTAATGGGAAAAAAGGGTTGATATATTTGAACCGGGGTATTTAAAAGTTGGGGAATGGAAAAGGTTTTTGCGGATATCCAGGGAGGCGAGTTCGGTTATAAGTTTTTTTCCCCCCATCCATAAAATGAGATGGCCAAATCATTCTTCAGGGGGTGGGATCCTTCATTTCAGAGGTTAAAAAACGGACAAGATCTTAAAATAATGGGAAAGCAGCCCCCCTCGAAGATCCAGAGGAAGCTGGTTGAATTAACAAAAAAAACTCTGACTCGATGTGCAAAAGACCAGAACAGATTCTATCCCTTTGGGGGACAGGGCGTTTTTTCAGAGAAAGTTGGTGAGTGAGTAGGAATTTGGGGGGGTTTTTTGGGCCCAAAGCCAAATTTTTGGCTATACGTCGCCAAAATTTTGTGACTCTCGCGTTTTCTTCTAACAAAACCCCCAAGTTTTTTGCCCCACGATTAATGGCAAAATTTTTTCCAAACCCAATACCAAGAAGAAAAACGGATCAAAATAAAAATGAGATATATTTTAAAAAGGAAAAATTTTTTGGGAGATAAAAGGCAAGCCTAGAGATAACTTAGTCGGAATTGTTTGGAAAAAAAGGTTGCTCCTACAGTTTGGGGAAAAAGGATACGCTCATTGCCTTAAATTATAATAAAAAAAAAGCCGAGTTTTCTCATCTAAAATTAACAAAATAAAATTTCTTCAACCGGGGAAGGGAAGGTGCCCCTTATAAATGGAATATTTTGTATAGGGGAAAGACAGTTAATTATTTAAATTTTAAATAAATGTTCTATTGCACGATCTGACTTAAATGGTTTTTTTGGGTTTTACAAAAAAAAATTTTAAACTAAAAACTAAGAAATTTTAAAGGGTTTTCTTTAAAAGGTTTAAAATTACTAATGTCTCATCATTTGATAATCCCACACCTCTAGCTTCTTAAACACCCCAGACATGTTTCCCGGGGGATGGCTATGTCTCGATATGTTAAACATTAAAAGGTTTATAAAATTTCAGGTGGGTTTGCAGGATCCAAAATGGCACAACCGTAATCCATGGGGGACGTACGATAGATTATACCTGGGAGCAATGATGTTCGACCCGCCCCCAGGAGGTGTTGACAACACCTTCAAGATTTTTAAAGATTTTTTTCCCCACTTCTTCCGCGAAAAAATATGCAGAAGGAAAGTGAGTCGACGGGGGGTTACCCCGGGGCGAAAGTCGGGAACTAGGGAATTTTAAAATCACGAATGGTATTTAAAGGCTCGGATGAAGACCCCGTTTGCGGCAAAAGTGCACGCAGCAACTCTTACTGGCAGAAATACTGTGACCGTTGGTGTCACACCATTTAAAAAAGATTGTTGACGGCGTTTCCCCTGCCGTTCAATCATCCCATGTCTGATCCTTCACAACTGATCGTCCACGATAATGACCCCTGAAAAAGGGGAAAATATAAAAATATGAGAAATATGACATAAAAAGGGCGACACTCAAAAGTTCCGAGGAACTCCCCACTTGGGTGAAAGGGGCGAGTGGTAGTGAGTGAATGGGGGGGTTTTGGGCAAGAGCCAAATCTGGCTAAACTGGAAATATTTTAAAACATTAAAACAAAAAAAATTTTAAAAGCTTTTGATAATACATTTTTAAAAGATAAAATTTCAAATAACGATAAAACGTTATCAAGTAATAAAAAAAACAAAAATTTGGTGCGGGGTTTTTTCCCCCACAAATCAGACAGTATCTTTTTCCCTACTTTTATTTTAAGATCAAACTTGTGTCTTAAATTTTTTTAACATAGATTGTTTAGTAAAAAATTTTTTTGTTTCCTTTCCTAAAACGTGTTTGAGTTTCGCCCTCTAAGGCTCAGAATTGTTCCCATAGCATTTCTCATGACAAATTTTCCTCAGGATTCGTTTTGATATCATTTGTCACGTCATAAACCAAAGTCTTCCCCATCCGTTGTATATTCCCCCTTGAGGTTTTCGAGGCTTATGTTGATCCCTTTTTATCTATTTATTTAATCTCCCGGGGAAAAAGCATTTTCTTTTTTTTAATTTGGGTTTTTTTGAGCCAGAAGGAGGTTGATTATTAAATTTGGGTGAGGAAGCGGACAAGGTTGATGAAGGTTTAAGAGGGGGGAACATTTTTGGGTGGAAAGTGCGAAGGGTAATAAACATTGAGGGTCTAGACAAATTTTTGAAGTGGGGGAGCAATACTTTGTTTGGGGTTTAGATTCATGGCGGTAATTGTAACAGAAGATGTGGGTGGTAAAAGTGTTGCCTGAGTTGATGTAGAGGATTTAGTAACTAACGACCGAGGAGGATATATAGACCGGGAAAGATATTGGGTTTTAAAAGTTTCAATGGTGGGCAAACTATTTTGGTAATATTTTTATTTTTGCAGTGGTAACAGTAGAGGGGTTTGGGAACCTGAGCGGATTAAATTTTGGGTATTGTTTTCTTCTACATATTGGTATATTTCTATTAGTTTTGATAACCTTTTTTCTTTTTTTAGTTTTTTCCCTTTTGGGGGAACTTTTTAATTTTTTTGGGGGGGGTCGGACAATTAAACATTTCGGCTCTAGAGTACAAATCCGTGGAAGAATCCCAACGGATGCACATCTGACTGTTTAAATTGACCACGGCAGGAAGTTTGGGAGGCCCAAACCTCGGCACTTTAACAGCCAGAGGATTTTTATATAGGGGGGATTTTTTCAATTTAAATAACCGGTTTTATGGTAATTTTAACGTTTAACCAAAACGCCAACAAGTGTTTAGTTGGGGAAAAATTTAGTATTTTCTTTAAAGTGATTCTTCTGACTTGCCACACCCTGATCTGAGAACCGTTAGTATTTCAGCCCGGTTTAACAAGTCAGGTCCAAATTCACCTCGACTGGAGTTCAAAAATTTAGGGGGTTACTGGAGGGGGAGTCAAGAAAGGTTTTAGCAGATAAATAGGACTTGACGAATAGCTTTTTTTTCCAAAAATCGCCGGATTTCATTTTTAATGATTTCGGTCCCCAAATTTTTGGGGGCTTTGAAAATAGCAAAAGCAGATTTAAGGACATTTCATTGTTAGGCAAAGAGAGGGAAAAAACGTGTTTTTAGAATTTCTCAATGGTAGAGATTGGGTTACGAGGCCTTTACCCGCACAGCAGCTTGGGATCCATAAGAACCTTTCCCCAAATTCATCCTGGCGTGCCCCCAAACCCCCCCACGGAGTCCAACAAGGGAGGCAGTGTGCCGGTCATTGGCCAAAACCAGGCACGGCGCTTACCCAGAGACATTCCAGAAGATAGTGATAAAGTCCGGGGTGAGGGATCCAAGGGGAAAAACCCGACACCCCACTGCGAATTCAACCCTACAGCAGGTTCTTTGGGGACACCGAACAGGGGTTTTTTCCCCCAGCCGATTGACGGGGAGGGGGCCACCCTGCCACCCGTCTACAGGAAGCGTGGGCCGGGGAAGCAGAGGAAATCCCTTTTTTCAATCCCTCCCTAGGGGAGAAGCGGGGCAAAGGGAACGCAAAGGATCCCCGGGAACACCTTTTTCCCCTCCTAGGGGACGCCGCACACGGCAAACATGGGGGTCGGAAAACTAAGGGTTGTTAAAACAAATAAAGAAACCAATTTAGTTTTTTTTTCATATATTTCTTTTACTACTTTTGATTAACGAATACAAAATGAAAAACCATAATATGTTATGTTTTAAAAAGTTTTTTCATCAGAAAACGGGAATTTTGGGAACATTAAATTCATTTTTTTAACTTGGGTCTTGGGGGGTCTAGACGGGAAAAAAAAAAAGGGAAAAATTTTAAAAGGCAAGAAGGGCCGAAAAAAGAGAAAGATCACTAGGGAAACCCCGGGTTCCCGGGAAGGGCCCCTGTTTCCCAAAAACAAAATAAAAACCCCTTTTGGAAGAGGGTACTGGGCCTTTGGGGAAAGGGAAACCCCGAACTCAATTTAAAAGGGGGTGAGCCCTTGGGGTTTTTGGGAAATTTTTAAAATTTCCTCCGGTTAAACGGGTGTTCTGTATCTAAGTCGGATCTTTTTCCTTGTTGCATTGGATTGGATTGATTGCCTTTTTTCGGGTTTACGGCAGCACTAAACTTTCCAAGCCCGGCGTGGTGAAAAAACAATACCCCTTTCTCTGGTGGGGAAATTTTTCTTTTTTAATAGCTGTTATTTCTTTTTCTTTACCCAAGGGACGGAGCGTGAATATGCCGGATTTTCACCTTACAATTAAAGCATTGCTCATTTTTTAAATTTGAACTGTCGTCCCCCCATTTCCCGAAACAGGGCGGAGGTTGGCCCCGACAGACATTCTTCGAGGGGCCCGATCGTTGGCACTAAAAGCATGGGCCGGTTTGATAGTAGGCGCACTGTGCATCTAATATACCATTTTGGGTCTGTGGGTGAGTGAGTGAGTGAGTGAAGGGGGGTTTTCTGGCCCAAACCCTGGCTATACTCGCCAAATTTTGTTATAAAAAATTTTAAAAAATATTTTATAAAATATTTAAATATAATGATAAAATTTTTTAAAAATTTAAAAATTAATCATTAAACCTTTTTCAAATAAAAAAAATTTGGGGGATTTGCCCCACCAAGTGACCATATATTAAATTAAAAAAAATTTGAAAAAAAAGAATGGAACATGTTAGTTTAAAACAAAGTCAGGCAATACATGTTAAAAAAAATATATATTTAGCTTTATTTGTCCTGAATCGGGTTTTTTTTAACTTGCGTATATATGCGAGGATCGAAAACTTTTTTTGACATCTTAAATTTTTATCCAGAGGATCTGGTTTTTTTCCTCTACGTCATATCAACGTCTTCGTCATCAGTAGTAAATCTTGAGGTGCTGGTTTTCTGGGTTTATGTGGAGTCTTTTTTTCTATTTCTGGTTTTTTTTTTTGCGTTTTCTTCTATTTCTTAAATTTTCTTTGGGGATGTGTTGAAATTTTTCTTATTGGATGGTAGCGGACTCTGATATGGAAACGATGATTGAACATCGGTGATAGAGGGGAAATTTATTGGGTTTGGGGAAACTGGGGTATTTCAGTTGGTAACGATGGAGTAGGCGATTGGGGACCCGAACAAATTATTAGAAGTGGGGGGAGCAATATTATTCAAAAAAGGGTTTTGAGATTCTGATGGCGATGAAATTGAAAAGAAGATGTGGAGGGCAAGAGTGTTGCCTGAGCCGATGTAAGGTTTACAACCCGCAATGCCCGGGGGGGTATAGTAGACTTCGGAAGGGAATTTTAAAAGGTTTTGTTTCAATGGGGGGCAAACTATTTTAGTAATATTTTCATCTGTTTGCGTTGAGGGTAACAGTAGAGGTTTTGGTAACCTGACTAAGATTGGGGTAATTGGGGAGCTATTATTTTTCGTGCTTCTACTTTGGTATATTTTATTAGTTTTGATAACCGTATTTTTTTTTCATTTTTTCCTTTTTTGAGCATAACTTTGAATTTGATGGTGAGGTTGGGGCAAAAATTTGGCTAAAAGGCAATCCGTGGAAGAATGCCCAACGGATGCACATCGAAAAATGTTAATTGACCCCGGCACAGTTTGAGAGTGTCCCAACCTCGCACTGGCCGCAGGGTTCGGAATGTATGGACGGATTTTTTTAAAAATTTAAATAGCCCGTTTTTTTTTGGGGTAGTGTGGGGCGTTGGAAAATTAAAGGTTTGGTCGGGATAACAGTAGTATCTTTTTTTTTTGATTTTCCTGACCCGAAAACACCCTGTCCGAGAATCCCCCAAGGTTTCATTCAGGGGGGGTCAACAGGTCAGGTTCAGAAATGCACCGCGGGATGAATTAAGGTTTTTTTGTGGACTTATTTTACAGGGGATTCAGAAAAGGTTTTTGCGAGAAGGGAAAAACTTTGTTTGTAGGCAAAAGTGTTTCAAAGTAGATCAGGATCTTAATCTTTTTAACAATTTAGGTTCACCACCTATTCCTATAATGGCTTTTGAATGGCAAATGGCGATTTCAGAACATGGCATTGTTAGGTAAAGATAAAACTAAAAAACGTATGTGTAGCAGTTTCGTCTATGTTAATTTTGGGGAAAAATTTAAGGCCTTTCCCGGCACAGCAGGGATCCATAACAACGCGTATACCACTTCATCCTGGCGTGCCCCCACCCACCACGGAGTCCAACAAGGGGGGGCAGTGTGCCGGTCAACCGGCCAAATCCAGGCACGGCGCTTACCCAGAGTTTAAACCCCGAAGATAGTATGTCCAGGGGGGAATCCCAAACGGGGAAACCGACACCCCTTTTGCAGCACAACCCCCAAAAAGGGGGTTTCTTCGGGGACACCGAAAAGGGTACTACCAAAGATTGACAGGGGCGGGTCACCCCCGCCACCGTCTACAGGAAGGGGGGGCCGGGAAGCAGTGGATTAGGATAACCTCCCCTACCGGAGAAGGGGGGAAAAGGGAAAGCAAAGGATCCCCAGAACACCATTTTCCCTTACGGGACGCCGCACACGGGCCCTGGGGTTTTAAAACAACGGTGTAAATAAAATAAATAAAAAAACATAATCAAAAAAATTTTAAGAAATATACGAAAAGGAACTAAACTAACACAATACAAATGTAAACCATAAAAGTTAGTAATAAAAAAAGTTTTTTTAATAGAAAAAAAAAATTTTGAACATAGTTCATTTTGAAAATTGGGCTGTGGGCTGACGGGAAAAAAAAAAGGGGAAATTTTAAGGGAAAAAGAAGGGCCGAAAAAAGGAAAGATCACGGGTACCCTGCCCCAAATGTTTACCAAAGACAGAGACCCCTTTGGAAGAAAAAAGATACTAGGGGACCCGGGGCGTGAAACCCGTACTCACCTGAAGGTGAGCCCCCCGAGGGGGCCAACAAGGGGAGGCAGCCCACCCGGGTTTTCTGACATGCGTCAGGCCGGCACTTTTCCTCAGGGTCCTGAAGATAGTATTCGGTTCCGGATTTATCCGCCATTTCCCCCCGGGACCCCTAACGAAACACCCTAAAGAACCTCTTTGGGATTCCAAAAAAACCCTATTGGGAAACCTCAGAACTAACCCAGCCATTGACAGGGAGGGGCTCACTCCTGCCCCCCGTCTACGGAGAAGCATCCGAAGGGCACCAACAGGAACCCCAGACCCATTTCCCCGGTACGGGTCGCCCACACGGCAAACATGGGTTAGACTCAAAAATTAGTCTAGACATTTGAAAAAAGAAAGTATTTTTTTTTTTTTAGGTTTATTTTTTTGGGGGTTTTTTAAAGAGTAAAAAAAAAAATTTAAATTTAAAAAACCTAAATAAAATTAACCACAAAAAAACCCCAACTGAACTAAATTATTAAATATTGACCCGAACTTAAACACTAACCAAGCAAATATTTTTGGTTTTTTTTTTTTAAATCACCGGGGAAAGGTAGGGTTAAAAAGCCTTTAGTGAAACCGCTCGGGTTTGGGCCCCCTCCTTTAAAGTTTTCCACCGACCCAGGGTAGTATTTTGGGCCCCCACCCCCAAGGGGCTGTAACGCCGGCAACCGGGGGAAGTATTTTTAGATCAGTGATGAAAAGGTTCACTCAGGTGCTCGGATCAAATTACTGAAGATTTGAAACGGAGGCATACAGTTATTAAATAAAAGACAATGTTTCATTTCGTTAGATAAATTTAAGAGTGGCAAACATCCCGTTTTCCCTTTAAATGTGTAATAGCCATCCGTGATGACCATGTTATAGGGTCCCCTAAGCTACAGGGTGGATTATCAAAAGATGGACATTTTGGATTCTTAAACAACTTTATTAAGAATAATTAAATTACTTAATTTAATTAACAATTTCCTTAAAGTGAGAGTTCCAATTAAACCTTATATTCAAGTCAGATCCCCCAACTAGATCCTTATTTTAATTATAAAAATTAACTGACAAATTTTAACTTCCCATACAAAAAATTACCTTTGCAGTGTCATTCCCTTCATCGATTGAGGTAATACCTATAACGAAATTTTTTAGTGAGAAGATTCAGATTTTTCTTAAAATTTTTAATTGAGATGAACGTATCCTTTTTCCCAGAGCTATGGGATGAAAATTTGATCCGAATATTCCACATAAGTTATTCTAGGTTGTCGCTTTTTTCATCAAATTTTTTTATCCTTTTAAAGCATATCTCATTTTACTGACCCGTTTCTTTTTTGGTAGGGGTTTGGGAAAGGTTTTCCATTAATCGTGGCCGTAAAAGAACTTAGGAGTTATGTTGAAGAAGGGCGAGAACGCCCAAGACCAATATGAAGATGATCAAATGCATTGTACTGATTTGATCCCAACTGTGACACACAACCCTTTTAAAAATAGCCATTAACGAAATGGATAAGAATTAGATGAAAGAAATATTCTCCCGAGGAGGCAGTTTTTGCAAGTTTAGGTAGAGCAAACGCATTCAATAAACAGAGGCATTTTAAAGATTACCATAGAGAGTCAATCTAAAAGCGAATGAACGGCATTCATAAAGATGTAAAAATCAACAGGGAAAAAAGAAGTGAATAGAAATACGAGTTTAAATGCATTAATACCGTTTTTAAAATACAAAACGAATAAAACCAATACAAATGAGTATCGAGAAATCAAATTTAGGAGTTTCATTTCCTTTAATATACATTTAATATTACGATAGTCTCAGATGGAAGAAACATTAATGCAATAAAGCAAATCGAGTATACAACCCTTTGTGTTTGGGGAAAAAGGGTTTTCCCAAGTTCAAACATTTCGAAAATAAAATTCGTTTTTTTAATACAGTTTAAAATATATGATTACAAAAAATAAAAGACAAAAAACAAATTCCAAAAATTTCTCTTAGCTAATGCCCAACTGATTTATCGTCATTCTGATGTCGAGAAATGCAAAATTTTGAACCAATTTTTTTTAAAAAAAAAAATTGGGTGCTAGTTTTTTTTTTGGTGTCACAAGTCCAAAAAGTGTCGAAAAAAAATTGATTTGGCAGCAACGTTAGTGAGTCATCCCAAACACCTCCTTTCTCCAGGGCCCGGGGGTGAGTGAGGAGGGAATGGGGTTTTTTGGCCAAGAGCCCCCTTTTATATGGCCCAAAAATTTTTATTTAAAAAATTTAAAAATATTTTATAAAAAAAACAGTTTTAAAAAGTTAAAATTTAATCACATTAAATCGTTTTCAAATAAATAAAAGAAATTTTGGGGGGGTTTACCCAAATCAACCCCCATATTTAAAATTAAAAAAAATTGAAAAAAAGAATGATAATTTTAGTTTTAA
>BMAV01024433.1:0-14416 GCA_019973955.1 Trichonephila inaurata madagascariensis | reverse complement strand
AACCCTTTTTTTATTATTACTTATTTTCCATATAAAAGCTTTCTTTTTGAATTATTTTATTACGTATACCACAATAATGTAAGTTCAAAACCCCCGTCAAGATTTATGTTTAGTGTTAAAATCTTTGGGGTTCCTTTCATATAAAATCGGGGTTAATTTTTGCAACTTTCCCTTCAGAAATTCGCAACGATTCCGGTTGGTCTTTGCGTGAAAAAAAGGCTTTCTATAAATTTTCCCAAAGGACCCAATGTAACTTTGGAAGCTGCGGGGTTTATCAAAACGAGGATTTGCAAGGGGAATGTTGGCGAGAACCCGTGATAAAATTTTAACCCAAAAGGGGCTCAAGGAAAATTTTTTGGGAAAAAAAAAAAAAAACACAAATAATGAAAATGCATTTTTAAAAATTTGCAAAGATTTAAAATTTTATAAGTCAATTTTTAAACCCTTATGGAAAATCCCTTAGAAAATAAAATTTTTTATATTTCTAAGAAAAAAAATATCCAAAACAATCATTTTTTTACAAACAAAATTTATAACCATGCTCGAAAGGTTTTGTAATGGACGAAGTCTTAACTTATTGGGTATACCCATCATTAAAACAACTGCAGTACTTACAGAATGAAAAAGAGTTAAAAATGAGGGAATCTTTCCAAAAACCATTGTATTGTTGCTTCAACAAATATGGAATATATGTACACCTACTTTCCTTTTTTTCCCCTATTTACAGTGTTAGATAATATACACTATTTCTGTCTATCTGACGCTTTAGAAGAAGCCACTCGGAAAATTTTCGACTTACTTATTTAAGATCCTAAGGGTGAAAAGAAAAAGAAGAAACAGGTATCTTCCTCATTCTCCAAAAAAATTTGGTCCCCTTGAGATAAATTTATTGAATAATGATAGAAATTATAGTAGCTTAAAGGGAAAAAAAAATTCCCTTTGATATAACGGTCAAGAAAAAATGTTTTATTAATCAGAATAAATAAATTTCATTTACAATAAGATCTCGTTGAAATTTTATTATTAAAAATTGTAGAGTTTAAATTTTTTTAATTATCGTAAATTTGCAGACGATTATTATTTTCTTTAATGGATCGGAGTCCATATTAAAGACAAACGATAAATAAATAATTGATTCAAAATATTTCGTATTTTTTTTAAAATGGAATATGATTTTCAAAATATTTCTTTACATGAATTAAATAATATTTAATTAGCAATAAACTAGAACTACTATAATTTATATTATATTTTCTCATCATATTTTGTGGATATTTTTAAGAAAGCTAAATGGGAGATTTATTAAACTACGCCAATAATTCTCACAATAAAATAGTCATTTCTGGATGAATTAAAAAAGTGATGTGGAACAAATTATAAATGAATAGATCTTTGCTATTGTATTTTGAAAACAAAAATTATCCTTAATTTAATATAATTTCAATTATGAATTGTTTAATGAAAATATACTTCATTATAAATAATATTTAAAAAAAATAATAGTGAAGTAAATTTAGCCATACATTTCATTATAAACAATAAATCGTAGTATTTTTTCCTTAAATTATTTTTCAGTTTAAAATAAAATACTAACTTTCGTTTAACTTAAAAAATAAACATAAAATCATTTCCTCATTAAAATGGCAACGTAAAACTATACACGTCATCATTTAAATCAATAAAAAACAAAAACAAAATTATGCTTACATTCAATACAAAAGTGTTGAAATGATTTCAGGGAAAATTTCTGTTTTTAAATTTTCTCTAACATTCAGAGACTAATCGGTTGTTATGGCAACACAAAAAAAATATCGTCATTATTTGTTTCTATTCACCAACTGTTCTAGAATTAATATTAATGAAACTTTAAAAAAAAAAAAGTAGCCTTGTGTATAGTATCAAAAACGCTAAAAAATGTTTTTTAAAATAAAAATATTCTTTTTCCTAAATCACGAAGTATATTTCAAATAAGCTTTAAATTATTGAAAAATTTTTTAGAATTTACTCATAAAAATACCGAGAAGCGGCCGTTACGCATTAAGTTAGATTTAAAATTGCTCAGAACCATTTTTTTCTTCAATTTTATCCGATAAATTATTCCAGCACTTAAATAGCTAAAAAGACATCCCAATCATTTTTTATACAAATGATTTTTTAAAATTATATATCACCTTAACTTCAAACTCCTTACACACTAACTGTATTTACTTTCAAAAACATTCCTTTTTATCTTCGTCCAGTTTTATCACAAGGACGAGAAATGCAATTTTCCTCGAATTAAAAAAATTAAAATAATACCGGAAGGTGATATGTACCTACCATATTAGAAATTCAATCCATTAATTATGCATGCTACGAACGCTAAACAGCTGCTTTTTTACGTAGGAAGTAGATTTAATGTATTAATATTTGAATATTGATGTCAAACTGAATATAAACAATTTTATGTATTTATTTACTATTTATTGATACTTTTTATCTGTCAAGACGTAAAGATATGATCCCTTCGTGCACAGAATGTAACCTCTAATTCTGTTCACTTTTCAAAAAGAATTTTTCTTAAACCGTTAAAATGCAGAAAATATATACAGTTAACTTAACTGGTATGTTGCGGTTGCGGAACATCCGGATCAATGACCTTCAAATTCTATCCTGAGTAAATGTAGGTAAATACCTTTAAATGGATATGTAATTGTTAATACAGGAAATTTTTCAAGCGAAAAGACGTTTCGATATATAAAAAAACACATATGTTACAGTCACTGGCGTAGCTAGTTCTGAATGGGCCCTGTATCAAAACTCCTTCTGGGCCCATTTTTAAAAATGAAAGCCCTGTTAATGGTGCTATAGTTACACACGAGGGGGCCCCTGTATCTTGGGGGCCCGTATCATTGATACGGTTGGTAGCTACGCCTCTGGTTGCAGTAAGCTTTTGGGGGATCATCTGTTCAGATTTATTAATCATAAAATTCTTTACAAATCGGAAAACATAATAAAAATACTATTATTTTAAACTGCATAATTTACAGAAACTTTTAAAAGAATGTAGTTGGGAAGAGATATTCAGTATATAGTGGGAAACATTGCAGCAATACGTATGCTTAGTAAGTTATTAAGGAATTTTTAAACAGTATGAGTGATGGCAATTGCGTACACGACGTCCTTTTCTAGAGAGAGAGAGAAATATGTTCAAAGAAACACTTTGACGAAAGCACCCAGGTGTCTGTTCAAAAAATTAAAATTCTTTTGGTGTCCGGCAGTGGCGTACCGGAGAATATTATGAAGGGCCGGCTTGCCCCCCTGTAAAGTCAGGTTTTGGGCCCCAAGCCGGATCTTACAAAGGATTGCAAAACCATAACATAACATAGGCTTTTGGCCCCCTGTAATATCTGATTCCTTTAAAGATCCACATGCTTTGGAGTGATAGAAAATACTACAAATAAAATAAAATAGAACTTCCGCGAACCATCATTTGGAATAACATTGGTCTTTAAAGAGTGATGCATCTTTTCAGATGCCGTCTTTGTTATTTGGCAACGGCTCAAATTTCGAGGTTGATAACCCAATTTAATTTTTGTTTAGCTATGGAAGAGCTTTAATTCCAACATAATCAATCTTATAAATAATTTAATCTTTAGACAGAAAGAAACGTGAGATTTAAAATATTTCCTACCTTGATCTACCGATTCTCAACTGTGGTCCATTTTTGCTTGTTACAACTTTCCCCCAAGAATTTACTTTACAATAACTTTGTAGAGTAAAACAATGTATATATTATTATTTTTATGAACAAAAGTTTTTATTTTAAGTTCATATATTATGATGTAAAAATCTCTGGTGAATTGTATATAAATATACACTACTGGCAACACCAGGAAGTAAAGCAAGAAACAAAACCACTTACTCTACGCATACAGCATAATAGGAAGAAAATATGATTAAATTCGTAAGCAATTTGGACGTATACAGGGTCCAAAATTAGAAGACACATCAGCCGACTCTGGTACATAAAACAGCTATAATCCGGTTAGGCATTAAGTCAAAATAGGCTTTGATGATCCAGATACGGGGAAGTCATTTCATGTTTCTTTAAATCTATGTCACACTTCATCAATCATGTAGAAGCTGAAGAACGGTGGCGGCACAGTCTCTTAGTGACCACCATTCCAAATTTTAAAGCTCTTTTTTGGGGCCCTTTGGGGCGTATCTACAGGCCCTCTTGGCACTAACGGATCGAAATTTATAACCAGAAAATCTGGTTAAGTCTAGCTTATCCAGGCCCTTCTGGGTGAATGGTGAATTGAACTTTGGCTGAAATTCTGGTTAAAAGTTAATGACTTCTTTTTCATTTTGCACCCATTAAGCAATAAAATTACTCCATTATTTTTACTTTTTAAATACGAAGGAAGCGAGGCAACTCTGTGACAGATTTAGCTTTAACCATGGTGGCACCGAGGAGGTCAGCTACGTTACATTCCACCATTTTGCCCGTAACTATTTTGTATTCTATAAGGCAGGGGAAAGGGGGGGTGAGTGGGAGTGAGTGAGTGGGTTTTAAAGTCCCCTGTTCCACACGAGGGCTTTTGGCGACGGACCACGTAATTTTTTAACCATGGTCAAGTGACGGGACGACACCTGAGCTGGCACCCCCCCCCTAACACCACACCACACCAACGGGAGGACGTTTTTAGCCTCGACAGATTTAACGTGCATCGCTGCCCCCCCCCGGGGGTCTTTAGTGGTAAGGGGCTCGAACCCCCGGGGGTGCCTGCCATGGTCCGTACCTTTAAACCCCTGGGCTACCGCAACCCGGGGGGGAAAAAAGATACTTTTTATACCAATTTTTTATGGGGGAAGCTGAGGCTATGTTTTTGCTTCGAATCAATTAAAATCCGACTTGCCGGGAAACCCTGATTTTAAAAGCGAATAAAAAGGGTAATATTTATGATATTTAGTGTCAGATTAGGGAAAAAGTATATAAAATTGTTTTAAGAATAGTATTACAATAAAAAAATTTTTTAAATCCCAAAATTTTGACAAAAAAAGGGGCATAGAATGACCCAAATTTTCGAAATATTCTCCTTTTGTAAAAAAAAAAGGTTTAAATAAAAATAATATTTTTCCGAGTTTTTAAGGGCCTCTGTACAGAGGCTCAAAATACCCCCCGAAATATATAACTTAGGGGGGGTTTATCCATGTTTTACGACAACAGAGGGGGGAAAAATTTTTAAAAAAAAACGCCGATAATTATTTTAAATGGTTTTTTAACCTGAAAATAATGTGGAACAAAAAACATAGTTTAGCCTCTGTACAGAGGTCTGGCTATATACAGGCAAAAAATTATTATAATAGAAACATTTTTTAAAAGGAGAAAGTTTTTAAAAAGGTTATTCTAAATTAATTTTTTTCCAAAATATTTATTTAAAAAAATTTTTTTTGTCAAAATGTCCTTAAAACAATTTTTTTGCATGTATTCTAATCTGAGTGACACTAAATATCATGAAAATTATCCATTTATGCGCCAAAATCACGGTTCGAACTGTCAACCCTCCTCGGAAAGGGTTATTTTCCTCGGGCTGTTTTTTTGTCTGATAACAAAGCCGCTTTGGGCGGTATCCCCAAACAAAAAGTTTGCATTTCGAATGAATTTTGAAGTGGAAAAATTCTCAACTCTCTGGCTGACTAAATTGTCTTCAGGGGTTTTCTGCTCTTTTGGGCATGGGGGGAAAAAATGAAAAGCCTTTTTCCCTGGCAAAAAAAGAAGGGAATGACTATTCTCAAACCACAAAACCGTATGACTTTTAAACTGGGAAAAACCCAATTAAATTAAATTTAAAAGGAATTTGGGGTCCTTTTTCAAATAAAACAAGGGAAAGGCCGAGAGCATCTCACTGCTAAACTAGTTATTCCCGATTTTTTTCCCTCCTGTAGCCTGGCGTTATATCGTCGACGGGGGCACGATTGTTTGAATGTCCATCTCTTAAGAATTCGACTAAAAGGTAACTTCAGCCTGTACTCTTTTAACTCTGGAGAGTCCATGGATAAGGACCCTATTGACAAATGCACTGCATTATTGTCTTTTAACTCTATTGCTCTAAACCAGTGCTTCTCAAACTTTAAATATTTTCAAGCCAATATTCAATCATAATTTTCATCGCGCCTCCCTCCATACAATAACAATGTATTGAATTCACTAATACTATATTTTTGACGCTAAAACTTCAATACGACTTTAATCCTCTTAAGTTCCACCGGCGTATATAAATTTCCCGCTCACCCAAAAAGCTTTAAATTTCCCCCAGACTTATATTTTGGTTTTCCGAAAAAGATCTTTTCGGGCCTATTATCCATAAAATTACCCCGAAGGTTTTGGAATGCAATAAAAGTATTTTTAAAAAGTTTTTTTAAAAGGATTTACTTATTTCAGGGGATTTGTTTTATATATTCCTTTTCCCCCTCCCCAATATTTTCATACCCCGCGCTTCCCGGGAAAAACGGTGGCATTGCGGGCGAATAAAGAAAATTTTTTTTTACCGGTTAAGATATTACTTAAAAACCCTTTTTCCAAATTATAAAGGTGTTTAAATTTTTGTATAAAATTTTTATATATAAATATTCCTAGGGGCCCTTTTGAAAATTAAAAAATTTTTGTCCTTAACTTACTTTTTGTTAAATTGGTTTATAAAATACATTGGAAGTACTGATACATTTATAGGGGGTTATTATATCAGTGTTAAATTGTGTATTCTATTTTATATTATTTTTTTGAATGAATTTTATTTTTTACTTTCGTCAATTAGTAATTTTTAAATGGTCTTTTTTTTTTCGATTTTTCAATGTGCTCGCGTTTCCCCCCATAAAGTTATCCCTGACCCAAGGGGGGCTCTCCCAATTTGGGAAACACTGCTCTAAAAAAATTGGGATTGGGGTTGATTGATTGAATTTAATGCATTTCAGCTACACGAGGGTTTTGGTGCGGACCCTAATTTGAAAACCCTGGTTAAAAGACGTGGGGTGACACCTGAGGGGGTCACCCCTCTAACCCCACACCCCCAAAGGGAGGACGATTCAGCTCTCGACAGATTTAACGTGCCTCGCTGCCCTACACGGCGGGTCTTTAACATTACTAGGCTCGAACTCATGACATGCCTGCCATGATTCGATACCTTGACCACTGGGCTACCGCAACCCTTTAAAGTAATTGGGAAGCTAGATCGAGACTAATTGCCCAGTGGCCAAATGTATGGCATTTGTATAAATAAATTTTTGCTTTTCACCCTTTTTCATCACACACACAATTTTAATTAAATATACAAATATTTTCTTCCAACAAAGCTTGGCTGGAACGAATTACTTATTTTGCTGTAGAAAAAATATTGTAAGTGCGGATTCATTTGATGAGATAATTTAAAATAACCAATATATATGCGTGTTTGTGTGTGTGTGTGTGTGTGTATTCTGGTAAATTTAAATATAAAATTGCATTGAAAAAACTGTTTTGATGTTAAGAAAACCAAAATTTATTTCGTGAATCATCTGTTTTTCATTCTAATTCTACAACGCACTTTTCTAGGTTTTTACCTATTTTAGATGCAAATTTTTTGGAAATCCAACTGTCACCGAAGGTAAATATTTCCTTGTAAAATGCTTAATTTACTATAAAGATGAGGTTTTTCAGCGGGGAATATTTTTAATTAGGAAGAAATCATCCAAACAATTTAAAAGAGAGCGACCTTGAAACCGCGATAACGATACCTAATTTAAATTTATTTAGATTTTCGCTTAAAAAATATTTCGAAGTAAAAATTTATTTAGATTTTCACTTAAGATATTTCGAAGCAATTAAGCTTTGATGAAGACAGAAAAATTTCAAGGTTAAATACCAAACCGATTACGATAAGGAATGGAGAGGTATTTTTGTGCTATTCCTGTATACATATATGAGGATATTAGTAATTCGTTAATTTAATTTGCATTATTAAAGAGCTCTAATGCTACTCAAATGTAATGTTTATAATTTAAATTAATGCAGTCGAACCTCTATATTGCGAATTTTTCTATATAGCGAACTTTTTCCTGGAACTAAGAATATTTCACGATTTTCTCTTACGTAAAATAACCCCCAATAGTGAAGTACATTTTCTATATAACCAATTTTTTCTTCTGATTCAATTTTTTTTCCTCACTATTTTCGTAATATTTTTGGACATTTCAAGTTATTATCTCTTTTAACACATTTTATGATGGTCTTAAATCTTGAACTGGTTTTATTATGTACCTAACTCACCGAGAGCAATAGAATTCTGGGCATTTAATCCAAGAAGTGCAACATTTAACCTCCATAGTCCAGTTCACTGGAAACATCTTCGTTATCCACTTTCACCCTCAATGGAGTCTCGTGTCTTTGAACTAGTCTCCGTTAATTTGTAGAGCTGATCATACTGGTAACTTCGTTTCTTGTTGCTCAAAAATGTCAAAACGTAAGTGCTCAAGCATTAAAGAAAAAATTTAATTCTTCAGGAAGTGGATTAAAGGCGTCAGAAAACTTTTCTTGAAATTTTTTTTTGATGGGTAAGATATATAAAATAAATATATAATAATTTACAAAAAGGTGTGAATAATTACATTTTTTAATATATATATAATGTTTATGAATTTAAAATTTATTTTATGTGGTTTATAAAGAAAATTGAAAGATGAACCTCCATACAACGAATTTTCCATGTAACGAACTTTTTTCTGAATTTAGAGACTTTGTTATACAGAGGTCCGACTGTACATTGTTTAAAATAAAAGGTAATAATAAAATACATAAAAAATATCGTTTGGAAAATAATAATACGGTGAAAAAACATAGGTGTCCCAAGAAAATTTTTAAATAAATTTAAATTGATTGTGAATGAGAATTAATTTAAAGATTTTTAACAGGTCACTCGAAAAGGAGAAACTCCCTTTTTATATTGGTTATATAATAGTTGTCATGTAAATAAAAGTATGCCTAAAATGTAATCTATACATATAAATAAAAATGAAGTGTCTGTTTGTAATTTGAAATTAACAGCTTCTTACTAAATGTATTTTTAAGTATATACGGTACTTATATGAAAAAATTAATTTTTTAAATATTTGTCTGTCTCTCTGTTTGTTCCGGCTATTCTCTGAAACGGTTGGACCAATTTTGACGGAACTTTCACTGGCAGATAGCTAATGTTATAAGGAGTAACGTTGGCTACTTTTATTTTGAAAAAAATTAGGGTTCCGAGAAAATAAAATTAAAATCAATGAAATAGTGAGCAATATCCGATTCAAATAGGGATTATTTATTTCAATAGGGATTATTTTTCTTCAATAAGGACTATTTTTATTCAATAGGGACTATTTTATTTCGCGAGCTTTCTGTCTCAACGATTTCTAGCAGTTATATCAAACTTTTCTGTTTGAATAGGTTGCTGCCACTCGCGACATTTCCCGTTCATGTCCTTTGGTCCTAATGATTTCAGTCCTTAACTGCATTGTCAAAGGTCATGCGTCCCTTTCACCCCTTCCTTGCGGCTTCCATTGTGTTCGCATTTCACCCTTCTACTACTTAGACCTGTTTTGATCCTAATGATTTTAGTTCCTCACCCCATCGGCAGTGTCAAAGGTCATGCATCCTTCCCCCTTGCTCAACAACAAAACGAAAGAAAAAAAAAGAAAAGAAAAAAGAAACACAGATTCACAAAGTAGAAGAATGACATTATATTTAAAAGTATGGGTATTTTTTTTGGTGGGAAACATATATTTAAGCCTTTAAAACCGTGTGAAGTGAATAAACCCCTTTTTTGTTAAATTAAGTGGACGAAGTCGGGGGTAAAAAACTATTTAACATAAAAAAAATTTTAATCAGAAAGTAATATTAACGTTTTACACATCCAGATAAAAAATTTTTTTACACTATTGGGGCTTTATTACACAAAATTTGTAACAATGTGTTACTTTTTTTAAAGGAAAGGAAAGGTGTTTTAAAAAAATCGCCCCACAAAAAAAGTTACGGGGCGTAAAATAACAAAAATAAAAAATTCAGTTTTATTATATCTAAAGATTTAAAAAATTTAGCGAACAGGGTTTTTTTGTTCAGCAAAAAGGATTTTCCAAAAGTTTTTTTTTTTTGTTTAATTTACACAATTCACGAAAAAATTAACTCTTTTAAAAACTTCTTTTATCCTTCAGTCTGTATTTTTTAAATTTTTAAATTCACCCGTGCGAAGATCGGGTATACCAGCCAGTAAAAAATAAAAAATAACAAAAATAATTATTTTTCGCACCCGCTTAATCATTCTTGCAGTTGTAATTATTACTCATTATAATATATATCTAGTGTTTAGTTTTAAATAGCCATTAATGCAATATAAATTTGAATTTTTTTATGTCAATAACAGAAGCAGGATTATTTATTGATTCATTTTACAATTTAATATTTATAATATGTGTGTTTAGAATGGCAAACGGACTGCTTTGTATCCTGGCACTCGTCTCTGCTGTTCCATAAAAATAGAAAAACCAAACTGTTTTTCTTATTTACCCTTTTAGAATTATTTACTCCTGATAACAAGTAGTGGTGTAACGAATATTTCAGGACCCCCCTATGAAGTCAGGTTTAGAGCCCACTAGAATTCTGTCCCCAGTTGCGATGAGGGAGGGGGGTTTACTGGTGCGTACGTTACCCTACTGATAACAGGGCTATGTAGGGTCAGCACAAAACTCTGAATAAATATTTTTCACACAATAATTCATGGCATCATTTTTTCTGATATTACAAGATTTCTGGATATCTTAGAAAATCAAAGGTAATCAATCCACAAGGACTCTGCAGATAGGAACTGGTTAAATAATACTGTTGCAAATTTCATGCAATGAATGCTTAAAACAGTATAAATAATTTAATTCTGGATGTGTAATATGTTAATATTACTTTCTGTTGTATCTATTTTATGTTAAAAATAGTTTTCCCAACAATTCCCCAATTTATAATGGTGATTCAATAAACTTGACGAAATCTTCAAAACCGTTTTTCATTTTGACGACCATCTTGATAAGCACTTTGGCGACTTGGTGACCCTTTTTGGACAGTTGGCGGATGCTTCAGGAAATTACTGGAGAAATCTGCCAACATCATAATCTATGACGCAAGCGGGTTTTCTGGGAAAACCCCTGGGCTATAAATAAAAGTCGCTCACCCCAAGCTCCCAGCCTTAATATTTATCGAAACCTCATGCTACAACAAAAAAATCAAAATTTTCTCAAAAAGTATAAATAATCACCTACAGCTACTAGAAACATACTTTAACACATGGAAAATAAGATTTAAATTAAAAAAAACGGGCAGTATTTTACAAGAAAAGGGAAACCCCCACCAACACCATACTCCACACCACTACAATGGTCTCAAAACCCCGGTTTACCTAGGATTTTTACTGGATAACAAACTCCGGAAACAACACATTATATACGCGCGAAATAAATTAATACCTAAGATTAAATTTCCCCCAATTTTGGGGAATTTCCACAATGACTCGAAAAAAAGGTACTTTTTTTGGGTTTTGCGGCCCTTATAAAGTTACGTTGTCCTGTAACGGGGATATGCCGCTAATACTAATAAAAAAATGCGAAATTTCCCAAAATAAAACTATTCGTATGATTTTTAAGCAAATATCGAAAATTCAGATATATACAAAGCTCTTAAAATTTTGACTTTAAAAATTTTATTTAAAAAACTAGCAACTAAATTTTTTGATTCCTTACCCTTTTAATTGTCCCTTCTAAATCTGGAAAATTATGTACCCCCATTACAAAAAAAGGCCAAGGAGAATTCTCCTTGACTCCTCAACCCCGTAACTTTAAAAATGTCTTCATTTGCCTGTTGGCAAATGACCTTCTAAAAATATTATTATTTAAAAAAATTTTTTAAATTACATTTTGCTTACTTTTTTTAAATTAATCGGTATACCCAACGGCAATTTCCCATTCATTATTCCCCACCTTGGGGCCAGCCAATCTAGAGCCAGATACCCCCCCTCAACCAATTACAAGACAACTCTCACCATTCAAGGATGGACTTTTTAAACCCCAAAATTTGCCCAAATGCTTCGTAGCCACGCCCTCTCTCCACTTCCAACGACCTATCAGGCTGTTTCTATCACCGGGACGCTACTTCCCCAGGCACCGTTAACCCCCTAGGATATGGGTTGGAGGCTCGCTTTGCGAGCCATGTACCCAGTGACATCCAGCGACAGCGAAACTGAGTAGTATTGACTCGACCGTTGAAGAGTTAGTATTGTCTTGATCGTTGAAGAGACAACCAGCGTTTGGGTTTAAAAGGACAAACGGTGCTTGTGAAAAATTGGGAGAATAGGGACTAAAGTTGTTTCCCGGTATCCGGATTTTTTGAGTCTTAATGGGAACCGGTTTTAATACCGGTGTAGAAATTTCGAAAAGAAGAAAAGAAACCCACACAGGTGTTTCTTTGTTTTTTTCCAGTTTTTATTGAATTAAAAATATCACAAAAAAATAATGCGTAACAAAAATTTGTAACAGTATATAAATAATCCAAAAAGTAAAGAAAATTTATTTATTTAAATCACAAAAAAGTGTAAATATCACTATTCATCTGTGGTACTATTACACATTTTTGAAATGGGATCAATTGTACTGTATGATGTGCAAATACATTGTGAATAACAAACTCCCCAAATTTAAAAATATGAAATATTACGCACTTTCTTCCCTCAACCTTTTTTCACAGATACGAATATCAGACTACGAATCCTGTGCTTGCAGTATGTTCTGACTGCAATAGAATATTTTGGCCCCCTCGGATGATTCCATATTTTATAACTTCTTTTGATTATACGTGCAACATTCACAGCGTAGCACACACAAAATTTTTAAAGGGGGGGCCCGGGTCGAAGTCTATTAGGATCATGCCAAGCCCGCTAACATATTCTTTTTGATTTTGTCGTTTTTTGTGAAAAAAAACAATAAAAAATTATAGTAGAAAATTAGTTTAAATTAAATAAAATTTTATCAATAAAAAATCATTTTTAAATTTTACGTTATGTAAACATAGGATTATAACTAATCAAAAAAAAAAATAAAAGGCTATGGGGTGTAAAAAACCTGGATTCGGGGCTACGATTCACAGTCAAAAAAAATTTTCCCCCATTAGGGAGACAAAAAAAAGAAAAATGTATACTAATTTGCTATCTGACGATTCTTGAACTTATAGTGGAACAATTTAAAAAATTTCTACAAATACCGAAAACCATTTTTTTTGGGAATCCGGAAAAAACTTACAAAGGGCCAAAATACCGGGATTCGGTATCGGATACCGGTATTGCAATCCCTATGAATAATCTTTCAGTGTATTTTAGAAACTGGGAATTGTGTCTGAGTGCTGTAGAAGGTGTGTGAAGGTCTTCTGAGATTTATTTTGCAAATTTTACTGTTGCATCCTACATTTCTAAGGATTGTTTCTTGACAATAAATTTTTGTCGCCCTTGAAGAACTGCCTTGCTCTCTGAAACTGATAGCATAAAATCCTCGAATCACGATCTCCGTAACAATGCTGATTTATAATTGTTGCAAAAGTTAGCATTTCATGCAATAATCTTTTCATACCTATACTCTTTTTTTTTTTTTTTTTAAAAAGAGAAGAAATCACAATTATCTTTTTCCCCTCTTAAACTTTTCAAAAACTGCTGGTTTTTGGATTATTAATATAATGTGCCCTCCATCCCCAAGCAAGTATTTCAAAACTAAACCATGACGGTATCCGTTTTTAAGCAATTAACTACTCTTGAGTACAAAGTTATTATATTCGTTTTTATAACATATCCTTCTCATTCCGGCAAAAATATTTTTCTAGAAAATATTTTGTAAAACTCTGTGGATACTTCCATTTGCCCTAATTTAGGATCTTGACCCATAAATAAAGGAAATGGGATCGAGAATTTTTTCAGTGGACAGTTCGTGACTGTTTAAAATCATTCCTTTAAAAAAAAAGAGGGAAAATTTGTGGATAAATTTTATATTTAAGAGGCCCCATATACAGACAGTATATCTGTCTCTATCCAAACACTACAACATCAAAAATTCCTCTAGTCCAGGGATGGTGAGCCCCTGACACGCTTTCCATTAATGGCACGTGACACAATATTTTGGGCACCCCAGTAATCAAAATGGTTTGCATTTTATTTCAAAATAACAAAGTTCACTATGAAGTATTACGAACAAACGCGAGTGATCGGTCGCGGTGGGAGCACACTCGTTTGTTATTGTCTTATCTTAGTTACGTCATAGGCTACAATTGCTTATGAGGCAAAGTTTGTTCAATAACATAGTCTTCATTGTCTCAACTGTATTTTAAAGTTTGTGTTAT
>BMAV01024432.1:0-89088 GCA_019973955.1 Trichonephila inaurata madagascariensis | reverse complement strand
ATTTTACCTATAGATCTAACGTTAAATGATGTCAAGTATAAAATCAACAACTTCAGTTGTAGCCTAGATGACATTGATGTCAAACTGGATTTTTTTTATTTGAGAGTCTTTTCGAACCTTGGTCCAGAATAATTCTTAAAATTTAATGCTAAAAAATTGTCAATTTTCGTTAGGGAATATTACATCTGGTTTATGTAGAAGTTTGATATTTAAATCTAAAGATTTGTCATTCTGACAATTCTATTTTAGGCACATTCCCTTCTAGGAAAAAATATTTGTCAGTCGAGTCCAATTATGAAGGCTGATGCAAATAATATTCAATCTCATTCCAGGTGGCCCCGTTTCCAATTTCCAATTCGCACCGTAAACACAATACATCGTTTATTAGCAAAGATGGATTTTTAACAATAATATCATTTTTCTGGAAGAAACATAAATAAGTGGCAGAGGAAGTTAATAAATTACTTTTCCTTACTGATATACATTTCCTTCCATCTGAATCTAAAACAGAGATCTCGCAATTAAAGCGCAGTATTCTCACACTACTATCTCCCGAAAACTTAATTAACATGATTTCGTTTCCATAACTTCCCATCACACAAAAGCTACAACCAGTGCAGGGTTTTCTCCCGATATAGGTACTACGTGGTACTTAAACTCTTGTCCTGGAGTAAGAAAACTGAAGTTCCTGATGTTGCAGAAGAACGTACACTTAACCAATCCTAGCCTAGATCCAGCAAAACACAAGTTTGGTCTAGGCGTGTCCAGTCCCAACCCCCACATTTGGCAACGAAGTGTGAGGGTATCGTTCGATAGGTATTGGTCCGTTTCGGATTTGAAGATGTGGTCTGTGGATTCTGCAAGTTCGAAATGACCACCCTTAAGGAATCGGCTTCGATGATTTTCCTTTTTTACACACGTTCCCTGGCTGGTGAGTAATGCGAGTTGAAAATCTATTTCAATGATGTCGGGTCCGCTGTCCTGTTCTCTGTGAATACTGATAGAAAGGAATTTTTCGCCTTTTTCTTCAATTGCCAAGTGCCACTCGGTGCTTTCCAGGGATTCGACTTCGAAAACGGGACTTTCGACGCTCTCTGGAGCAAGAAATGTGCGACAGTTTTCTATTGCCCATATATACGTAAAGGCAGCTGGGGTATCAACATCGTTAGTGGCCATATCAGATTTTTAGAAAATATTCCGAGTTCTCTCAACGAGGACTACTACTTAGGTGTAGTTAATGGACAAGCTTTCGTTTAAGGTCTTCAACTCTTGGTTGAAGAACTTTTAAGTATAGAATATAAAACACGTGATTGTGGAACAGATTACGTAACCCATTCAATTCGGAAACTCTTAAGCCGTATACACACCAAGGCTGTCAACGTCAAGTGTTGAGCGTCTAGCCAAACAGAGACTTCATTTCGTCCGAGATAAAGTCTCTGATTGGCTGGACGCTCAACGCTGACTGCCTTGGTGTGAATGTGGATTTAATGGCAACTGTATCTTAGTGGTAATGAGCACGAACTCATGACTGGCGTGTCATGAGGTGATAGCTGTATAACCATTCTAGACACACTGTGTAGAGAGGTTGATATGCATTAATATGTCGAGCCTCCGATCATCACTTTGACATCGTATAGAAGATAGGAGTGAGGGTTCCAGGTCAGGCGTCGTCTTCGTCACTTGTTCAAAACTTCAAGGTCCGTCGTTAAAGCCGCATTCACACCAAGGCTGTCAGCATCAAGCGTCCAGCCAAACAGAGACTTCATTTCGTCTGATATAAAGTCTCTGATTGGCTGAACACTCAAGGCTCAACACTGACTACCTTGGTGTGAATGTGGCTTAACCCGTTCAGGATCATGGTCACATATATGTGATAATTTCAGACAACAATGTAACATTTATGAGATTGCGTTTTTCCAAATCAAAGGCCCTTGATTACACCGGTGTGAACTGAATTTGTAGCGTATGGAATTTTAAGAATGATTATAAAGTAAAAATTTCAGCGTTTTTTATTTTAGTAACGTTTTCATATGAATGTTCTAAATGCAGCAAGGTTTAAATTTTTTTCTTTTCTTTTCTTTTTTTTTTTTTAATAATAAGGCTTTTAAATTTATAAGGCAGTTAGGCGCGTGGTCCTGAAAGGCTTAGACTTGGTATTGCTCATGTTGCTTAAGATCTGCCACATAAAGAGCACATTAAGGTATCCGACTACGTTCGGAACCATCATTTTAAAAAAGTGCATAAATGGATAATTCTCATGATATTTAGTGTCACTTAGATTAGGATACATGCATAAAATGGTTTTAAGGATATTTTGACAAAAAAAATTATTTAAATAATATTTTGGCAAAAAATTAACTTAGAATATTATTTTCAAATATTCTCCTTTTGTGAAAAATGCTTCTATTATAAATTAAAATTTACTATATAGCTCAGACCTCTGTACAGAGGCTCAACTATGATTTTTGAAAAGTTCACATTATTTTCAGAGTTACAACCCATTGAAATAGTTATCAGCGTTTTTTTATTAAAATTTCTTCCCTCTGTTGTGTGTGTGTGTGTCGTAAAACATGGATAAACCCACTTCTAAGTTGTATATTTCAAAAATTCTAGTTAAGCCTCTGTGGGTCTGAGCTATAAAGGGCAAAATATTATTATAAAAAATATTTTCAAAAGGGGGAAAAAATTTTAAAAAAATATTTTCAAAAATTTTTCCCAAAATGAAAATAATTTTTTTAAAATTTTTAAAAAATTTTTATCATGTATTCAACAACCTAAAATTTAAAAATCCATTTATTTTTTAAAACCCGGTTCCCAACGTATCCTCCAAATAATCCCCAACCCATGAAGAAAAAGAAAAAAAGGTGTTGCCAGCTCAGATGAAGTTCTTGTCTTTTGACGGCGATTCAAAATGATTAGATTCATCGCTTTAGAGTTTTTATAGCTCATAGTTAAGGAACACTCACTATAGAGTGATTTAAATTAAAAGATAATTAATAAAAGCCCAAAAAAGAGTACAGATTGATTGTTATGTGAAACTAAATATTGGCGATAATTTTATTGAAAAAACCTGGCCTGTTTCAAGGAATCCTGAAAAAATAGCCTGCTTTTACTGACGTGTAGATGTTAGAAGTTCTCCAGCTGGTTTGGTGAGAATGTTTGGATATTAGGGTGCAAACTCAGGTGTCATGCTCGTTAATTTACGAGGGTTCCAAGTTTCGCTTTCTGTCGCCCGTTTATTTTATTTTTCCGGGCATTGATAAACAATTAAATCCCAAAATAAACCCTTTTTGAAAATGAGGGGGTGTAAAGGCCTTATCACACACGTCTTCATATTTGGAGTAGGTTTTCTTTCAAGCAACCCTTTGGAACAATTTTTACCCAGTTGCCATAGCAATGGCTTCGAACATTTTTCCGTGACTAAAAATATCGCAAAATTCCCGCCAATGAGGGTTCCTTTGGGTCCTCGCCAAAAACCCATGGTGGTAAAGGTGGCAGAATCGACTTCATCAAACTCTTTTTATAGAAATAGGGTATAATACTTTAAGGGCTCATATAATCTATTAAACAGAATGATGCTTCATTTCTGTTTACGACTTTCAACAAAAGTGCGAGCGAAATAAAAGGACTAATATTGGGTATTCATTTGTCAAAGCAGAAATATCGGTGAGTAATTTTTTCAATGTGAAGATAGGACGGGGCTGACGTCAGTGCATATTGTTTTGTTTATGGCAACCCTTCAACCTTACATCTACTTGAAAGGGCTGTCTTAAAGATATTCGAGTTGTTAAGGCGCATGTGCGATAAGGCATTTTAGAGAAATATTGATATTTGCTTTGAGGAAGTGCTTGAAAGTACGGTACTAATTCAAGGCTACTTAGTTGCTCGATATCAATATATTTGTCGCTTATTAATTTAGGTGCAGTAGCCTTGTGATCATGATTGTAAACCCGTGACTGGCGTTGTAGAGTAATGAGTTTGTATTTAATTGCTATTGGAAACTCGCAGTGTAGAGGACCAGATGCTTGCTAATTGTGTCGAGTCTAGAAGTTCTCCCGTTGGCGTAGTGTAGAAATTTTGAGATGAGTGTCAACTTAGAAGCTGTCATCGTCACTTGACCATGGTTCAAAATTACGAAGCTCTTTTCCAATACTCCTCGTATTGATTCAGACTGCGATTTTAATTTAAATCAATCAGTCCGTTGCAGATAGACTTCATGTTTGTCCGGATGGACCTTATATCAAATCATTCATTCTATGTAACCATCAAATTCCTAATCTGTTCAAGGCCTATTGGCGATGAAATTCGTTATCTTTATATCAACAATTAAGTAGTCGGTGTTTTTAAAGTCCCTTAAACAACGAAAAAAATGTGAACCCCTTTTTTTAACCATTGTGAAGGAAAGAGACTTGAGCTGGTACCACTACTCTGATCTTCAACTTTACGCCAACATGAGGACCTTGACAGATTAACCTGCATGAGCCCCTCAACAAGGCATGTCTTCAGTTGCAATAAAGCAAGAAGAGTCATGAACGCTGGCTACGAATTCGTGGCCATGCAGGTTGAAAATTTGATGTTTGTCGCTAGTAGCAGTCGTATTGTTTTATAGTGTGATGTTGATAAACACTCACTTATTCACTAGAATGTTCTTGAGGTATTTGGTAGGGAG
The DNA here is from genome assembly GCA_019973955.1 of Trichonephila inaurata madagascariensis. NCBI lineage: Eukaryota > Metazoa > Arthropoda > Arachnida > Araneae > Nephilidae > Trichonephila > Trichonephila inaurata. The sequence goes on along the minus strand of BMAV01024432.1, from coordinate 84,419 downwards.
AATTCGTCACATTATATAGCTGCACGAGCGCTTTGGGGACTGACCTCATAATTTTGAACAAAGGTCAAGTGACGAGGTTGACACCTGAGCTGGAACCCCTCTCCTACTTCAACATTACACCTACAATAGGACTTATATGAGCCTTGACAGATTTAACATGCACTGGGCCCCTCTACATGGCGGGTGTTCAGCGGTACTAGGCTCCATACCCATAACACACCAAACGTGAGTGCTTGACATTGACCACTGGCTGCCGCACCCCTTGAGAAATTTGGAAATCCATACACCCGAAGAGGTAATTTAATAGCTTTTTTGGAGATAAAAAACGAAGAGCATCATTCAGCGGAAAAAGAGTGTTAGAGAGATCTTCTTTCAATAGTTAAGTAAGCTCATTTTTACAATTACTTAAAATAATATTGTACGATTAAATAAAGTTATAAAAAAACCTTTTTAACCCCCTATATTCGCGCGGGTGTTCTGCACCCCAGCAACAAAAGTCTCCCCGGATTTAAAAAGAAAGTCAGAAACGATTTTTCTGTAGTGCACATTTTTTGGTCCGAACCTTCGGCCCGATACAACCCCCCTTTTTGAACGACTGGAATGCAATGACCCCAAAAAAATTTATCTGGGGCTGAGAACTCCCGGAGAAGTTGACATTTGTATACAGTCTGTTCTGAATGTTTGGGAAAAAATTTTAAATATTATTTTTATTTTTTTCTATCATTATCTCATTAATTATAAAGTATATTTCTTTAAAGGATATATAGTTTTTTTTGGTTTATGGAAAAATATAAAAAATGTGTTTGAAAATAAAAATTTTTTATGTTTAGTTTAAATTAATGTTAGTCTCTTTTTGTATGCAATAAATTTAATAATTTTATTTGTATTCAAAAATTCTTGTACTTTATAAATATGTATCATAATGACTTTTTTTATTTTCATAAAAAATTTAAAGGTTTTAAAAAATTTTGGGGGTGTTCTTTTACCCCCCACGAGTAACGACATTGCAAAAAAAGGATAAACCCCTTTTAAGTAAAACAAAATTTGTTTTGAACTAAGCCACCATATCAAAAAAAATTCTAGCCCCCCCAAATACTCACGTTTTAAAAAAATTGAAATATACTTTTAAAAAAGGGGATTACCCCCAACCCAAATTTTTAAAAATTTTTAAAAAAAGGGAAAAAATTTTAAAAATTAGTTATTATCCCAAATTTAATAAATTTTTAAATATATGTTTCTTGAACGTTCTAATTGTCCAAAGATTTTTTTTTTTCTTCTTTTCTAAGCCGCATCTGATTTCCAGTAGCCTTAACATTGGGAAAAAAACCGGTTTTTTTATTTTAGAAAAATACGGTTTTAAAAAAATAAAAAAAATTACTATCTAAAATACAAAGAAAACTATAAACTATGAATTAGTATATAACAAGCATTTTTTTTTTAAATTTAATTTAGAAAGAAATGAACTGAGGAAGAAAAACAGTCCTTGCAACTCAAAACCCAGCGACCCCCTGAAATAATAGGTACATTCCCCAAAAGCCACCCCCCACAAAAACTTGTTTTTTATATAAACATTTTAGGTTTAAAATTTTTTTAAAGGTTCCCCGCCCACTTGCGGACAATTTTTTGTTTTTTTTTTAAAGGAAAAGGGGGGGGATTTTTGTGATTTGGGATATTTTTAAAGTATATTTTGAAAAAAAAAACCCTAAAATGGAAAACGGGAATTTATTTTAGTTTTTTTTGGCCACGCCAAAAACCCCGATCATGGTAAAAGGGGACTTTGCCAAAGGGAGGAAATGGTGTATTTTACTTTAATTGATAAAATATTATAATGGGGGTTAAAATTTTTTTTAAAGAAATGGTGCGTCATTTTGTTTGACCGTCAAAAAAAAGGGAGCAAAAAAGGAAATAATTTTGGGAAATTTTTTTTCCAAAGGAAATACCCAAGTAATTTTTCAAGCGAAGATGGGCCCGGATGATGTAAAAGAACGTATCTTTTTTAAAAAAGGGGCCCCTTCAACCTCACTTCTGCTTGAAAAGGTTTCCTTACGTATTCGAATTGTTCCGAGACATGCGTTTTTGATAAGGCATTTTGGAGAAAAAAATTAAAAAGTTTGGAAAAAATAAGATACTAATTTCGGAAAGGAACTTACTTGCTCGTTATCAATATATTTTTGGGTTTCCCTTTAAAAATTGATCATGATTGTGAATTTTTGACGGGGGGTTTTAGATTAAATTTGAATTAATTGTTTTTAAAAAAACTAAAGAAAAAGTAAATTTTTAAAATAAAATTTTTCCGGTTTTAGAAGTTTTCCATGAATAGTATAAAATTTTGGAAAAAATTAATTTTAAAATTTCCTAGTCCTTAGGGGGTTCAAATTGCAAATATTTTTTAATTTCACCCCGATTTCCCTTTAGACCACGATTTTAATTTAAATCAATCAATCAGTTGCATATTAAAAACCCCGGGGTTTGTCTGGGAAAGGACCTTTTTAGCAATTCCCGTATCATTTTTTTTCCATCACATTCCCAATTGTTTCAAGGGTTTGATTACGAAATTCATCATTTTTACCAAACCTTCCAAAGGGCGCTATTTAACGTCCGCCAAACAACCGAAAATGGCGACGGATTTCGTAGTTTTAAACCGGGAGAAACCACCCGAGCCAGCACGACCAATTTTTGGGTCTTTAACATTACTCCAACAAGAGGGCTTTAAACATCGGCAGATTAGCTGGCACGTTCCCCTCAACACGGCATGTCTTCAGTTGCACTAAGGCAAGAACTCATGACACGCTGGCATTGAGTTCGTGGCCTTAAGCCCTAGGCTACCGTGGTCGAAAAAATGTCAAGTTATAAAGGGGGACACGTGAGAGTACTATTCTCTAAGTTTCCCATATCGCGTCAATGTATGGTACATGAGTCCCAGAAAATATCACCCTTTTTAAGTGGGGTTGTAATATCTTCCGGGCTTTTTTAATGGGACAGCAGAAATACCAACCCGACCCACTTCGCCACTTGACCATTCGGCTTTTTTGGTAGGGTGGGGAATGATAAATATTTTAAAATCGTACTGTTCAATACACGGGGGTTTTCAATGAACCAACTGGGGGTCGCGTACCTTAAAATTTCCCTCAACCCAAAATTTTTCATACCAGTTGGATAAACCGGGTTTTGACTGAATTTTAATTTACGTCGCACCAAACACACGAGGAATTTCAATTAAAGGGGGCCCAGGGGGTTTTTTGAAATTTCCTAACCAAAAAGGGTTCTACCGGTTTTGATAACATATAGTTTTGGAAAGAGTTTTAATTTTTCGTCGAATGGAAGAAAACGCGATGGATATTTACGTCGTAATTCGTAATTCTGGCTTTGGGGGGGCCCAAATCCGACTTCCAGAGGACAATAAAGAGGGCACCCCCCCCTCCATTTCTTCCCACCCCCACGCACCATGGGGAAAACTTTGGGGCCTTTTGGTTTTAAAAACCATGCGTTAGCCGTTTTTCCCCGGGGATCTTAATTTACATTAGTTTGAAACCCCCAATCTGGGAAAGGAAAATTTCTTTAAAATGGTGTAATGCCCCCCCGTGGGTTCCCAAAAATGACAACTCAACCTCCCGGGGCAAGGTTTAAATGAATTGAAAATGGCACTTTTCAAAATTAAATCCCTAAAAATTTCCTAAAAAAAAAATTTTTTTTTATTTATTTATTTTTTCATTTTTTTTGCTTTTTTATTATTCTTTTAATTTTTTCCCCCCAAACCCCCCATCTGTTAGCAAAAATTTGGGTTTTTAAAATATTTAAATTTTCTGAGCTAAAATTTTTTGGGTTTTGGTTTTTAAATTTTAAAATTTTCCCTTTTTAAACTGATTTAATTAAAAAAAAATTTTTTTATTCAATTAAAAAAAAAAATTTTTGGAAAAACCCAATTTTTTTTAATTGGGGGAAAAAATTATATATATTAATTCTACCCTTACTAAAATCACATTTTTTACCTGATTATGTTTTGAGTTTTTAACCCCGATTAATTGTTAAAATTTTTTCCAAGGTGTGGCCGCCCAGCCGAGTGGGATAGGTATCGGGTCATGAATTGCCTTGGTCCGAGGCCGAGCCCAGTACCACTAAAGAAACCCCCCGTGTAGGCAAACGTTGCATTAAATCTTCCCAGGAAACAGACGTCCTCCCGTTTATTTGGGAGTTAGGAAAGGGGGTCCAGGCCTCCGGAAAAACCCCCACCTGAACCTGGTTAAAATTACGGGGGGCCCTTTGCCCAAAAACCCCTTGCCAAAAAGAACAGTGCGACGTTAATATTCAATCAATCAATTGATTTCAAGGTCAACTTAGAAGCTGCATCGTTAATTTTTTTTCGATGAGAAAATGCGACAGCCAAAACATTCTCAGGGTGCTGTGAGAAACAATATTCTGAACAGGGGGAATACTACTGAAAATGATGTATCTAAAAATCAATCCTCAGCTGATACTGCAACAAGTCTTCCGAAGACAAGTATTCTGACTAAAAGGATTGCAGATGAAACTGAATATTTACTTGATGTGCCAAACTAAAATATTGTAAACATATTGTAGTACGATATTATGATATTTGAGTTCTGGTTAGACGACTTTAAAACGTGCTGAACTTACCTCCAATTTAAAACTAAAAAAATTAAATTTTATGTACAAACCTGCTGATTTTTAGTTTATATTAGTATCACTATTATTTTGTACTTAAATGTTTTGTATTGCAAACTTTTGTGAAAATATTAGTTTGAGATTAAGCTGAATAAATTGAGTTCGTAACAAATGCTATCAATTTTTGCAAAAATTTTTTAATTTAAAAATTTTTTGTCATATTTAATTAAAAAAGTTTTTAATGTAGAAATACTTTGGAAATCATCTTATAAATTTGATTTTTATGTCATTATAAAAGTTTCATTTTTATTCTTTCAAACTTTAAATGTTTTTTTTTCTCGGGCTTTTAATTTGAAGGTAAAAAGGTTTTCTAATCTCAAGCCTTTTTTCTGTTCATCATAAAGTTGAAATTTTTTATATATTTAAGGATGTTCATGAAGTTAGTATGGTTTTTAAATTATAGTTTTTTTTTTAAAAAATGAAAACTTAATTTTAAAAAAAGTTTATTTTTCCGGGTTTTCAGAAAAATAATTATTAAAATCAAAAGGGAAAACTTTAAACCATTCTAATTTTTTGTTTGAATTTTCAATAAACATAAATAACTTAAAATGACAAAAAAGTTTTTTGGGGAGATTTTAAATTTTAAAAGTACTTCAAAACCAAATTTTTAAAAAAAATGGAGGTCAAACTAACTGTTTACTTTCAGAATCAATTTAATGCTATAATCTGAATATAAAACAACATTAATTTTTACTGTTACTGTATCTAGACATTTTTTTTATTGAAAAAAGTGTACTGGTAAAAATTAAAACAACCAACTTAGATTACATTTAATGAGGAGTGATTATTACATTAACTTCGCATTATAACAAAGATAAACAAGGTTCACATTGATGACGGACGTCATAATTTTTAACCTCGGAGAAGTGACGAAGACGACACCTTAACTGGTACCTCCTTAGCCTAACTACTAAACCACACCAACGGTAGAACATTGAGCTTCAGTAGGTTTAATGTGAGTGAATATTAACGTTGCACTGTTCATTTACACGAGGGGTTTTGGCGATGGACCACGTAATTTTGAACCATGGTCAAGTGACGTGGACGACATCGGCGGCACCCCCCCCCAAATACCCCATCGGGAGGACGTTTCAGTTCTTGGATTTAAGGGGCATCGCTGCCCTAAAAGGGGGGTTTAGTGGTACTGGGCTGCCCATGTCCTGATCCTAAACCTTGCCCCTGGGTAAGGAGCTAGTTATAATGTGAACTGGCCACTCTGCAAGGCGGATCTCCAGTGGCATTAGGGTTTGAAATTAAAAAATTTTGGGACTTCGAGGCAGCCTTTGCTACCTAGCCAAGGGTTTTTTAAGGTTGTCTGAAACCAATCCATTCATCCTCTGACACTCCGAGTGAGTTCTGGACCATAACCATTTGTTTACAGTGGTTACAAACTAATACGAGTGTGTGAGTGAGTGAACGTTAACGTTGCAATATTCAGGTACTCGAGGGCATTTGGCGACGAACCGCGTAATTTTGAAATGACGAGGACGACACCTCCACTTCTAATTACCCATCACTCCTACGGGAGAATATTTGAGCATCAGCAGATTTATCGTTCATGACCCACTACACGGTGGATCTTTAGTGGTACTAGGCTTGAACTCATTATACACTGCCCACGAGTCAGTTACCTTGACTAATAGGCTAAAGCGGTCTCACACTATCAAGAAAGACGATGGCTTTTAGCGATTATCTTGCAATTTTGAACCTCAGTTAAGAGACAAGGATGACATCAGATAACACCTTCCTCTCTTAAGTACTACACTACAATAACGGGAGGACACTGAGCTTCGACAGATTTAACATTCATCAGCTCCTTCTACATGCCGGGTCTTCAAGTCTCGAACCTGCTACACTCTATAGCTCAGCCCTAAATATACAGGTGTGCAGACTAAGCTGATGCTCGCTAATTTGTCATTTCTTAAAATTCTCACTTAGGGTTTATATGGAAATGTAAAGAGCGGGAGTACAATTTGTAGTGCCTTCCTCGTTAAAATTACTGAATGCATCTCCATTAGTCCTAGATCGATTCAAATGTGCAGCGTCAATGCAGTGTCATGATTTCGAGCTTAATACCGCTGATGACCTACCGTACAGAGGAGAGATGTACGTCAAATCTCTCAAGAACTCAAGAGTTTTCCCGTTGGTGTGGCGTGGTCATTAGGAAAGAGGGGTGCCAGAGCTCAGGCATCATTCTCGAGACTTCACAATGGTTCAAAATTACGAGGTCTGTCGCAAAAAATCCTCGAACGGCTGAACAGTCCGATGTTGATATTTAGTCATTCAACTTAGTGGCCCCGAACTCGTGGCAGGATTTATGAATTCCAGTACTGTCCATTGAAGACCAGCCGTGCAGAGAGGGCCAATGCACTTTAAATCTGGCAAGACTCAAAATCCGTCCCTCCGGCGTAGTGCCGCTTAACCAAGGTTAAAAAAATAGTGAGGTTTGTCACTAGTAGTAGTCGTATGATAATGAACAATCACTTATTCGCTAGAATGTCCTTAGTTTTTTGGTAGGAAAAGTTTGTCACACTATATAGCTGCACGAGCGCTATTGGGGACTGACCTCATAATTGTGAACAAAAGTCAAGTGTCGAGGATGACACTTGAGCTGGTACTACCCCTCTTAACTTTCCCATGACACCAACAGTAGGACGTATAAACCTTGACGTTTAACATGCTTTGGGCGCCCCCATCTGGGGGCTTCAGCGGTAACTCGAACCCATGACACGCCAACCACAAAACCGTGACTTTCACCCTAGCGTTGCAACCAACTGGTATTTAAAACCATACACCCCAAAGAAGAAAAACTTTATTCGGAGATAATAAGCAGAACAAACTATTCTGTACGTAAAAGGGTTAAAATTCATTTTTCAGTAGTTCATTAAGCTCATTTTTTTCAATTACTTACAATAAATTTTTGCAATTAAATAAATTTAAAAAAAAATCCCATATTAAGTGATATATTTTTAAATTATAGCAACATATTTTTTTCTTTTAAAAAAAAATATATATATATATATATATATATATATATAAATTACTATCTGGCGTACCTCTTCTCACACGGGTGAATTAAAAAACTGAACTATACAGATTGAAGGAAAAAGAAGTTTTTCACGAGTTAATTTTACGCCAGATGCAAATTAAACAAATAAAGCTTTTTACATATATCAACTGAGCAAAAAAACCATATTTGTTAAATTTTAAGTCTGTAGATCTAATAGTTAATAAAAAGGATTTTATTTTTTTTATAACCCCGTAACTCTCTTGTGGGTGGTTTTTTGAAAACACCTTCCTCGCTGATTTCTGCTTACCAAAGCTAACACATTGCTACAAATTTTGTGTTATTAATGCTTAAAATAGGGTAAATAATTTATATCTGGATGTGTAACACGTTAATATTACTTTCTGTTCTATTTATTTTATGTTAAATTTAAAATATTCGCATGAAACTCCATTCATTCCGTTATAATAGCGATTCAATAGAAACACAGCGAAATGTTGGGGTAACCCAAATTGTCATCATTTTGGGCCCATTGGGTACAGGGTTTAGAACAAAAACATTCTCCACAAAAAAAACTTATACATGTCGCATAGCACGGTTGAACGGTGTTGGGTGATGCAATTTTTATATAACAAAAATCAAAAAAAATATATATATATATAGATGAATTGATATTTTACAATGTTTTTTAAATTTTTTGTTTTAAAAAGTAAAAAAAAAAAGTTTTAAGTGAATTTCTACTGCAACGATTATTATTATGACAAACATGATGTCTTCGGAGGCGGATGATGTCTGCCTGAGATTTTGTAGGGGAAGGGTGCCCAAAATGCCTTTCCCCAAGTTTCGAATAGACTCCCAGAGAGGAATGCGAGGGACCGGTTTTTAGGGTTCCCGGCTGGAGGCAAAAGGCAGAAACGTGCTCTGTATGTAAGATGGTTTTTTTGATGTTCTTTTAAATAAAATGAATATTTATATCCTAGCCTGACTATGAGTTTTCGTATCCAATACGCTAAACCTTTTTTTAAAGGAGGCACCGATGGAGATGAATAATTACTCTAATGTAGTTTTTGGCTAGAGATATAATCGATGAATTAAAATTGAGAAGAGATCAATTAGCTATCCCGGACGTAAGAAGTTCTGCTCATAGAAAAAGGATAAACCACCCTGGTTTTAAAATAAGTGCCGCCTCGGTCATCGAAAAGTATTTGGACATCCTGGTCTTGGAAGCAGTGCCGCCCCGGCCATCGAAAAGTATTTGGACCACCCTGGTCTTGGAAGCAGTGCCACCCGGCAATCGAGAAGTGTTTAGACCATCCTGGTCTTAGGAGCAACGCCGCTCCGTCAACAAAAAAAATTCCTGCAAGAGGAAAGAAGATATATGACCATCCTGGTCTTAAAAGAAACGCCGCCCCGTCAACAAAGAATTCCTGTAATAGGAACGAAGTAGAAGGTATAAGATCAACCTGGTTTTTGAAGCGTCGCCCGGAAACCAGAAAACTTAACAACTTGGTTCGGACCAAAAAAAAATATATTTCAGGTATGATTTCCTTTTCTATCTGGCCAAATTATTTAAATCACATCGTGTGCATTTTTTTGTATTTTGAAGTCTCAAATTTTGGTGACTAAACTGCATTACATATATCCTATTTATTGAGATTTAATTGTTTTAATGCTGTTGTATAATTGGTTCTCTCTCTCTATTTATAAGAACGCTCTATTTCTATGCATTTAGACATTAAAAAAGCTTTTTTTTGACTCTTCAAAATTGGTAACAAAATTAAAAAAAACAACTTGAAATTAATATATAATACTGATATGGGCTTATAAACGGTTTATTCTTTTGATATAAAGAGGTTTTAGGTTGTTTTAGCTGTATAATTTTTTTAAGATTTAGATTTTAAATCTTTAAATGCGTTTTTCCCCGAAAGAGAATTTTCCAACTTTTATCGCATGACAAACATGACATTTTAAAAAGTCCTTGAGATCATTGCATGAAATTCAGCATCATTTTTTATTATTATAGTATGCATGTTGTGCACTAGAGAATAAGAGAAAACAATATATTTACATTTACGAGTGTTTTTCTTCGTGATAAATGCAAAATTTTTGAAAAATTTTCCTTTTGTGCACTTTTTGACTTCTAATTTTGTGATAAATTTAAATCATTCAAAAATGATAAAGCATGGTATAGGTAAACGTTTTCTTAATCAAATTCAAAAAACTTTTTATCTTATGCAATAGAATTCCTTTTACAGTGTTTGCCGCGATGGGCACAAAATGCTTAATTTTAAACTAAAATTGTAAATTTAATTACAAAAGTATATTGAAAATTTTTTTCTTAGTTATTTTTACAAGTTTTCAGTTATAATCAAACAAAAAATGAGTTTAAAAATGAACTTTCAGCATTATTTCAAAAAAATATTCCCGCAACTAGTCAGATCAAAACAATCGTGTATATAAAATTTCAGTTCAACTGAATACTTTAAAACGCAAAAAACAAATATTTTAAAGTTTTGACCCAAGTCGATAAAAATGAACCAATGTGGCGGTATTCGTAATTCGTTAAATAATTAGTTTCAGTCAATTAATTTTAAGTAATTATAATTATATTATATTGCCATCCCAAAAAATAGTGTGTAGAAAATTTCCGCTCAAATGAGCGTTATAAGAAGTGCGAAAAAATTTCAAGTTTTCACACAAGTCGCCAAAAATGATGTCAACGGGCTGTATTTGCACTTCTTTGAATAATTAGTTTTAATCAATTTTTATTAATTATAATTAAATTACTGTATTGTCATCCAAAATAATCATGTATTATATATAAAAGTTCAGCTCAATTGAGCTCTTTAAAATGTATTTTATTAACGATTGAAAATTCCACGAAGTTAAATAAATATCTTCGACATCACATTGGGGACTGGAGTCTAGGCAGACTCCTCACCCCATATCGGGAACTGAGTGGGCATTGTGATGAGTACTTGGTTTGGGGGTTGAGAAGGCCACTACAAGGAACGAATGGCGAGCAAGCAGGCTTCAGCGGTTAGAACTGGGGTGTTTCATATTGGCTAGTGAGCTTTTGGACTTAGAGATGAAAATTGCCTGATCGGTAAAGGAAGAAAAATTAAGCTATTGAGTTAAAAAGAGACATTACAATTAAATTTAAAATTAGAAATTAAATAAAATAGGTATCTTAGTCAAGCACGGCTTCCATTAGCATTAATGCTTGGTCTTTAATGTCTTTGGTTTTCTTAAGAGAAGGTAGTATTTGTTTTAACTTAGGGAATTGTTTAAAAATGTGTGCGTGTGTGTTAGATACGATTTTAAAAAGAGCTATTATATCTTGTATATCAGAGGAACTATTACTATTATCAATTTCCATATCAGGGGTAGTTTGAGAACTTTGTCTTTCCGAATTACTGTTATTGTCAGTAGAGGGATGTTAAATGAATATATAGAGAGTGACCTTATAGCAGGAATTCAACCAATGGAATAGGGTGAAAAAGTCATGTGTGCAACTTGAAACATGAGTGACCCAGGTGCATTAGCCCTTAAGCAGTGTTCCCCAACCTTTTTATCGCCGCGGACCGGTTAACGTTGGATAATTTTACTGTGGCCCACTAAGGTAGAGGATGTTGATTGTTTACATTTTAGATTTTTATTTTAAAAATTTTATTTTAATTGTATTTAAACGTGCCTTCAGAATAAAATATGCCTGCACCAAAAATGAATATAAAGTGATTTTCATAAAAAGTAGTCCAAAACCAAGAAAAATTTGCCACAGTAAATAAAATGTAAATTTAATGTTTCTTGTGCAGTTGCAGACCACAGCCCTAAGCATCCGAGCCGCGCGATAGAGCTTTATTAAACTTATTTGTATGAAGGCTACTTATAAATTTCTCAAGCTTTTCCCTCTGAATTGGCTTTCCATACGGCGATATTGCATTGAGGGCAAAGCAAACCAACATGAAGGAGTACTACAATTACGCAAAGTGTCGTCCACAAATGAATTTTCCATATCCCCACTTGTAAAACTAAACTCAGTGGCACAACAGCCCATGAGGGTTATGGTCTTGTGCACATCTCTCACACACACACACACAATACACGTGACATTGGGATCTTAGGAGCATGGGCAGATGTTCCAGTCAGGTGATCAGTCTAATGCGAAAAATTCAGTGTTTAGTTACCAAGCACGCTTGGTACTCAAGTATCGACTAACTGAAAGGCTGAGTCGTCCTTGTCCAGCCAGGGGATAGAACACCGGTCCTGGTGTGGAAGCGCGAAGAGCTACCACTCAACTCTTCCCCTGCTAAAACATTCCCAGCAAATCACTACTAGTGATTAAGATGGCAGTTGACGCGTGCGCGTTTGCCAGCTCAACAATAGACTGCCCTGAGTCTATTGTTGAGTGGCAACGGGTGTGGGAGTGAATGAAAAGTAACGTCGCACTATTCGGCTACCCTAGGTCTTTCGGCGACACAGCTCGTAATTTGGAACCACGTTCATATGATGAAGACGACATGAGCTGTGGCACTTCCCTTCCCCTAGCTTCCACATCACACCAACGGCAGGACATTTGAGCCTTGACACTTTTTAACTGCATTTGCCTCTCCTACACGGCGGGTATTCAGTGGCAAGAGGCTCAAACTCAAGACACGATAGCTTCGAGTCAGTGACCTTAACCACTAGGCAACCGCGCCCACACAACGTCAGTGGGAAATGCTTCAACGACACTCCAACATGCTGCAGATGTATTGGATGTATGGGAAATACCTACCTTTTTTTCTGAAAAAGAAAATATTTTTAATTTTACTTAAAATACAATCTAGTATATAATAATCTTAGTTAAAACTATCTGTTTGCGTTCGGGCATCTTATGTAACCCCCTGAAAAAAACCCTTTTTTAAAAACAAAGTATTCATCCACTACCATTTGGTCACCCTCATAATTTATGCATTCATTTCCATCAAGAATATTTTACAACGACTTGAAGAGATGATAGTCAGACGGTGCAATATCAGGACTATATGCTGGCAGAGGTACAGTTTTCTAACCCAACTCTGCAAATTTTTTTTTGCGACGTTTATTGCTACGTTTAGTCTAGCGTTGTCGTAGAGAATAGCATAATTTCTATTGTCTAAAGATGGACATTTATATGCAAGTTTTTATTCGAAACATCAAGTTGATTACAAGAACGAGCATTTCATTTCCTTACAACATCTCCTAGTGTGCATTTTTTTTATACCCTTGCCGTCTCCCCAAAACAATCTTCATCTGATGCACACCAGATTTCGATGTGGTTGGCAATGCCCTCCCTCTGTAACCATATGCTTTTCTTTTTCTGGCCACGTGTTTATGCAATCTGATTTTCATCTCAACTCACCAAATGGTACAAAAAATGATTCTGCGAGAAGAGCAGGATTTTTAAAGGACATATCGAAATTTTGTTCCACTCGTTTTTTCCGCTCAATTCGTGTGGCACCCAAACAGATAGTTTGGACACGAAACCAATTCTCTTAATATAATTCAAAGCAGTATAGTCCGATGAATTTCAAACTTGAAGACCATTTCTGTGAAAGTTAACGTAGGATTTGTCCTGATGATACTGCATTTCACTTCGTCACTGACATCTGATGGTCTTCCTGGTCCGAGTTGGTCTTCAAAAGAAAAACCCTAGCGAAATTTGCCAAGGGTTCAGTCCTAGGAGAGCCCACACCCTTGGCGTAAATTATTTTGGTTGTCGATAATTGTGCCATCTTGGTAACCCTACTTTGATACACTAGATAAGGTAAACCCGACTATTTGTGGAATTTTCGTATTTTTTCGGCGGGCATTTCGAATTTTATTGTTATTGGACACCAGGCTGGAAGTATGGCTGCGTGTGTGAGTGAATATACCTTAGAATATTTTACTTTGTTGAATGCGAAAGGTTAGAAAAAAATTGAATGAATGGTGTATGAAGGAAGGATTGCTTCGAGTTATGAATGTCCTAAATGTAATGAGCGAATGGGATTATACCAACGAAAGAGTGCAGTTTTGGGATGGATTTGAATGGAGAATATATATGGCGGCGCTCACACGATCATTTGCTTAGCGATGAGACCTTAAGGACTTTTTTAAAATCTGTTATTACGCTGTACCCTACACTTGGAAAAGATCACTAGTAAGAAAGCAAGTGCTTTTTATATTTATCTCAAATGTTTAATTTCAGTATTGTTTGCATATATTTTCATTACGTATCCACCTTATCGCGCTATATTCACTTGCTGCCATTGTCGTTTTAGCCTGGCGCCATCTCGTTCTGGATTGGCGCATGTTTCGGTTTGTCGCCAATGGTGTGGGCTCTCCTAGGATTTTAACTTTGACAAACCCTCTTTGTCATAATCGAGTCGTTACTGCTTTCTATCTAAACACATCACAAGTATATTTTTGCCTATGTCGAAGTTATTTCTTTTTTAGAACTCAAACGTACTGTCTAAATTTTGCTTTTCTTTCACTTCTGTTGATTCTCTTTCAAGTTTTAAAACTAACTAAAATGATGAGAGATGTATATAAAAAAATCAATAGTATAATAATCAACTTACTTAAACCAGTTTCTATTGGATTGAACTTCTTGCCAAGGATCGATAACACACATGCAAGTGTACAATAACGACAAAAATTCCCCTTATTCGCAACATATCAATTGTTGCAATGGCTGGAAATGACCTTCTCCAAGTATGGCTCAGAAAGACCATTCACAGAAAAAAAATAGCTTTCTTCTCTAGGAAATTGAACCAGTTTGATATCACGGGGCATGGCACCACTCGGCGCGATAAAGGAACAACGTCAAGCAGCGCTTGATGTTGCTGGTATGTAATCAAAGATGGCGACATGGCAGTAATTTAACACAGTGATTTTAAATAATTGTTTTAAAGTACATGAGATGAAGAATAACCAAGATCAATCAATAAATATAAATAATGAATATGGAATATCAATAGAACATATTCTAACATTATTAGTACATGTTACATTTTAGAACTTAATAGTAATTAGAAGTAAATGACGTAATACGTATTATTTATAAAAATAAAAAATTATAAATAACAAATATATATTTATAGATATAATTTTTTATATTAATAAAATTACATAAAACATTAAAATTAATAAATACAAGTTACGAAGTACTGAAAACTTGTAGTATTCGAAAAACTACAAGTTTCTTGTACGAAATTCATCAAACAAGGAGAGTTCAAAAAGCAATTTTAAAAAGTAAAATAAAGTGAAAGTTTACGATTTATAGCAATAATTTAAAGCACAACACTCATTTTAAATATATATGTATCTTAGCACTCACCCATGATATCAGAAATATCCGTATACGAAAATAACACAAAGTAAAACCGAAGACTGAAATAATAGAACAATTGCACTCAAAATGGTCAAATTTTTTAAAAAGAAATTTTAAATTCACCCGAAATTTATAGGGTTACCGATGGAAATACCAAATAAAAGTTACTTCTATACGTTATATCCCCATGGCAACCACATCGCGTGACGATAAAAATATCAAGGTAAACATATTGTAATTTTACCGCCCATCTTGACGCATATAAACAACTTGGCGCGTGCCCCGTGAAATCAAACTATAGCACCGGTGGTTCAAATAAATCCCCCTGTGTGCCAAGGTTCCGTAAATGCTTTTATCGCAGAATTTTTGGACCCTCAAGATGGTTCATTTGGCACCTATTCCCGAGTAATAACCTCAAACTAAATTCAAATAATTGCAAGTCAAAGTATTTCAAATAGTCCAATGTAAAAGAATTATAGCCAAAAAATTACAAATGAATTATTTATAAAACAAGTTTATTTATACAGTGTTTGAACAGTATAGTTGTCAACTATCTTACTGTAGAATTGTTTAATACACAAGAGTATGAGAAACAAATTAAAACTTCAAATATACAATGAATAAGAATGCATTTTTAAATCGAAAAAGTTTACTTTCGTGTAAATTTTTCAAAAAGTGTTATCCGAGAGTTAAAAAATAATAAAAGGTAATAACCACTATTTTACGTTAATCTGTGAACTGTCTAAAAAGACTAATGAATAGCGAGAAATTTTGGTTAGGAAATTGGCAAGATTTCCAGAATTAATAAAATAATCCTCGCAAAACAATTTGTTATTGAAAATGCCATTCAAATTGTCAATTACAGTAAAATGTTACATTTTTAAAAAATATAATACGAGCTGTACTCAAACTTTTTAAAAATCAGAGCTTTAGTGAATTCGTAAGCAAGCGAAATTATAATATTTTGGAATTTATAGTCCTACCATTTATAAAATAGTCTAGAAAAATTTGATCCTTATACTGGGATTAGTATATTTCTATTTCCTCCATCTATAGATACATCTATATGAAAGACATTTATCCCAGTCGAGTTGTTTAAACATTTAACTCTTTTTAGTTAGAAACATCAAGGTTTCATAATGAAGAACACCTTTTCAAAAGTCAAATAAGATATTAGAGTCACATTTTTAAAACTAATGAAATTTCAAAACAAGTTCACAAGATAGTTCAAGTCTAAGACAAATATCACCATCACTATCATTTCCGAGCGCAGGTTTTAATAAGGATAGTTTCGAGCAGGTCCATTTTCAATTTCAAATTCACATCGTAAACACAAATCATCGTTGAACAACATAGTTCCTTTACTCTTCATTAATACATCTTTTTTAATAATGCCCAACTGTGTACAGTATTTATCACTTAAATCATACCTAGTATCTTTATTGCAGATGTTCTTCTTACCTTCTTTGTCCAAGATGGATAGATTGAAATGGAAGCGTTGAGGTAGATAGTCTTCCAAAATAGTGATCAGAACTTGTTGTGTACCAGAAATCTCTTTTATTTTCAAGTTCAAAGTAATCTCATCATATCCTGTTATAGAAAGATGTGGTATCCCATGTTCGACTCCAGGCTCACCAATAGGTATTTGACTGAAATCTCTAACGCACCAGAGTAACGTCCTCCGCTCAATAGCCAAACGAGTGTTTTCGAAACATCGGCTGGGTGGCATCGACAACAAATACTTGCTGTCAGCACTCCAGAAGATGCAGCGAATGGTAAGGGTATCGTTTATTATGAATCTAGCCCTGTCTAATCGAAATGCATCTTCTGTCAACTTAAATTCTTCGCACGTCTCGTATTTCGAAAAGAAGCACTTTTTTCCTGTTATCGAAAGTACGTTAGATCCATCTGAGCCTAGAAACGAAATCTCAAGTAATACATCTACGAGGTTCAGAGTAGTACCTATATATCTGTGAATAGTGCACAGAAGTGGTCCTTTTTTTGCACTCCTTAATCTTAGACGCCACTTTGTATCCTGAAGTATCTCAGTATGGAAACTAGGGCTTTCAACAAAGGAGGGAAAGAAATGAACAGGCCAGTTTTCTATTGCCCACGTGAACGTGAAAGCCCATGGGTTGTCGTCATAATTTGAGGCGGATCGTTTGTTATATGCGGCCATATGTTCCCTTTAGCAAATGGAATGTCTTCTACTAATGAAAGATTACAATGAAGAATGACTTATGTAATTCACATAGCATAAATAGTCCCACTACTGAATACTTTACATTCGCACGAAATTTAATAAATATTTGGTTGGCTGAATTGAAACAACCAGAATTGGTGGATTAATTTTAATAAGCCAGTAGGATAATGTTCACTCCCAAAAGAGCACCACGCCGATTTTAACGTCACACTCTTTAGCTACAAGAGGACTTTTGATGAAGGACCTCGTAATTATGAACCATTGTCAAGTGACGTCATGACATCGTGGGCAGTATTGTAGAGGGCTCACAGCCTGATGTTACCGTTTTATAATTCTTTGTAACATCCGGCTAGGGGACGAAAACCTGATTTTGCAGGAGGTCCCTGATTTCCTTCATTACGCCACTGGTTTAAACAGAACTCTAAGCAATACGAGTAGCAGCGATAGCCGAAGGGCCATAGTCGTTAACTTGTGGCCAGTGTTATAAAATAGCGGGTTCAAATACTAGTACCATTGAAACATCGTGTGAAGATGCACTTTAAATATACCATGGCCCAAAGTCTTCCCTTTGGCGTAGTGTGGGATGCAAGCTCAGGTGTCGTATTCGTCACTTGACCATGGCTAAAAACTATAAGATACTCGTATATCTCTCAGTGCGACCTAAACCAAAATGCAAGCAACACGAGTGCATATGAGAGTAAATTTTAAGTATTTTAATTATTAGTCAAGAAAATTAGTAAAGTAAAAAAAAGCAGATTTAAATTATTTTTTTATTGATTGAAAATGCACTTTTCGTGTTTTATTTATAGCAAAATCTTTTATACAATTGTCAATATCAATATGTATGTCATATTCAATTGCCAGTATAGTTTAATTTTTAGTCTTAAGGTGGACATAGTCGATCTGAGATAATTTTTGATTAATTTTGCCTTAGTAAAGCTTCTCTCACAATTGGCATGAGGGCTGCGGTAGCCCAGTGGTCAAGGTGTCGGATCATGGTGGTTGGGTGCGAGTTCGAGCCCAGTACCCCTAAAGACCAGCCTTGTAGGGCAGCAATGCACGTTAAATCTCTGGAGAGCTGAAACGTCCTCCCGTTGGTGTAGTGTGGTAGTTAGGAAAGGGTGGGTTCCATCTTAGGTGTCGTCCACGTCACTTGACCATGGCTCAAAATTAAGCGGTCCATCACCAAAAGCCCCCGTGTAGCTGAACAGTGCGACGTTAATATTCACTCACTCACTTACAATTGGCATTACTCATGGCAGATGAAAAAAAAATTCTCAACATTATGACAATGATTGGTAAGCCATCTTCAAGTTTTGACTCAATAATACATTTTATTAAACCCAGATAGCTGAACCTAATAAGTTCTTTTTTACATCCTGGGTGTGTCCTACGAAAGCTCGTAGACAAATGCGCTAAATTGAATTCTTTTTTATTAATGTCTTGAGGAACTTGATCTAAGTTAAGTTCGTCCATGATCAATATCCCTTCAGGCCTTAAAAAAGCATATTTTTGTGCTAGATTCTGAAGATGTGGGAATTTTTCGCGAATTTCCGCAGTTACTCTGTCTATTGAAGAAAACGTGGTTCTCCTCAGGTTATCCTCCCACGATAACTGAACATCTCTATTTCCGTCGTAAAATATATGCTTCCTACTGATTCGTCTGTGGGTTTCAAAAGAAATTTCAAGCACTTCACATTAACTTTTAGCATATATTAAAGCATCATCCACGAATTCCTGTAATTTGGCTTCTAATACAGTCTGTAAAGCACGTATTTTTGGGGACATTGATGAATATTTAGTCCCTCGGTTTGCAAATAATTTTGAGCATCATTGACTTCACATAGTACCGGTTACCAGAAGCCTAAGAAACATAAAAAGGAATGCGATTGCATATCAACTAATAAACTCTCTGCATGTGTGTGTGTATTAAAGCTTTCACTCATATTCGTCAGTTTCGTCGCGTGGGCGTGATTTGAAAGATTGAAATATTTTTGAATTCAAATATATCGTGGTGCTTGCCACTTCCCGGGGCAATGGCCCCCTCGGCACCCCCACTCGACGCCACTGGCATAAAGGCTGGTTTCTTACTATCATAACTTCAAATCTACATTAAGTAAAGATAAAGAGTTTGACACATAGTGCGCTTTTTAATGTAGAGCAGCTCCCGCACATACTATTTCAAACCACATCAGAAGAAGCAATGATCTTTCTTCAATTTGAATATCTTTATCTAAGAGATATGTGTCGTAATCATTGTTTTAAGTGACTTGAGTCACTTTTAGATAAAAAAAGGTACGTATAATCTGATAGATCAATCTATTTAATTCAATAAAGTGCTGTTATATAAGGAGGCTGATCCATATTATATCCGCTGATACCTCACTCCCCGCTAACATAACAAGATGTATAATGTGAGATACCAGCTTATTTGTTGTCTTCGTCATATAACTATGATCTACAATAGGGGTCGGAAAAATTCTGTTCTGGGATTTTTAAACCGATATCGGGTTGCATCTTTTATTTTAAATAAAATTCTCAAAAAAAATGTTGTGATTTTTTTTAAAATTAACTTCGCATTCAGATTCTACACGACAAGTATCAGTAAAAAACTACGCAAATTTGAACCACAGTTAAAATGATGAGTAAAATGCTATTTCACACTCTCCAAACACCAGCTCAGACTTTGAGCCGATAAAGTGCTGCGGTAGCCCAGTGGTCAAAGTATCGGATCATATCAGGCATGTCATGAGTTCGAGCACAGTACCACTAAAGACCCACTGTGTAGGGCAAGTATCGTCTACGTCACTTGACCATGGTTCAAAATTACATGATCCGTCGCCAAAAGCCCTCATGTAGCTGAAAAGTGCGACATTAATTTTCAATCAATCAATTGGAAACTCTGAATGGCCACGGTAGCTTAGTGGTTATGATCCGAACTCATGACCGGCGTGTCATGAGGTGCTATCTTTATTTCTATTAAGGACCCAACGTGTAGAGAAGTCTATATTCATTCATATTTCGAGCCTCCAATAAATACTTCGACATTGAATAAGAGAGTGGGATGCCAATTCAGATATCTTTTCGTCATTTGTTCAAAACTTCAAGAGGTCCGTCGTTAACATGTTCAGCATCAGGATCATACATATGTGATCACTTTAGTGAACACTGCATGATAAGTGAGATTGCGTTTCCCCGTTCTGAGGCTCGTGATCACACGGTGTGATCTGAATTTGGAGCGCAAGGAATTAAGAATGATCATAAACTATAAATTTAAGCTTGTTTTATTACAATAATGTTTTTATATGAATTTTTTTAAATGGAGCTAGGTTTAAATTTCTATTAAAATAAGGCTTTAAAATTTTTAGGCACTTAGGTGCCTGGCCCTAAGGGTTAGACTTCGTGTTGCTCATGTTGCTTAAGATCTGCCACATAAAGGGCACATTAAATTTTAATGCTCACGATGGCATTTTGTAGAAGTTAGAAGAGTGGGGTGCCCGCTCAGATGTAGTCCTCGTCTTTTGACCGCTGTTCAAAATTACTAGGTCCGTCGACAATAACTCTTGCTTTGCTTTGAACTTTTTAGAGTGCAAAGTTATTTACTCTACTCACTGGAAAGTGATTTAAATTCAAAAACAATTAATAAGCCCCAAAGAGTACAGATTGATCAATTTATGTGAAACTAAATATGTGGCAATAATTTTATTCAAAAAAAATCTGGCCTGGTGTAGAGAATCCAGAAAAACAGCCTGCTTATACTAACCTGTAGATGCTCGAAGTACTCGCACTGGTTTGAAGTGAATGTTTCGATAGTGGGATTCAAACACAAGTGTCATGCTCGTTCATATACGAGGGCGCTAAATTTCCCTTTCGGTCTCCCAAAATTTTTATTTATACTTAAGTTCGACATAGATTAGCAAATCATCTCCTAAAAATCTTATTTGTTGAATAAGGAGAAGTGTAAAGGCCTTATCACACGTGTTCATATTTGGAGCAGTTATTCTTTCAAGAAAACTTTTGGAGCAATTTTTATCCAGTTGCCATAGAGACGTCTTCGAATATTTTTTAATTCAGTTCAGTTTAGTTTATAACAGGGATGAGTGAGTGGAATGAATATTAACTTCGCACTGCTCAGCTACACGAGAGCTTTCGGCGAAGATCCACTTAATTCTTAACCATGGTCAAGTGACGTGGACGACACCTGATCTGGAACCCACCTCTCTTAACTACCACACCACACCAACGGATGGACGTTTCAGCTCTCGACAGATTTAGCGTGCATCGCTGCCCTACACGGTGGGACTTTAGTGGTACTGGCCTCCAACTCGTGACAAAGCCAGCCACGATCCGATACCTTTTGTCAACCGCGGATACTCATTACAGGGATAACACTGTAAATATGGTGACTTGGCCAATGCCCTATGCTCCGATTGGAGTATATTTTTTCTCAGTGAGCTGAAAGTATTGCTCGAAGTTGCAGTCAATTCCAGTAAAGGTGGCAGCACCGATTTCGTGAAACGCATTTGAAATGTTGAATAATATTTTAATGGCATATAATATTTTAATGGTGCGTATAATTTTTTTAAAGAGAATGGTGTGTCATTTTTGTTTACGACCGTAAAAGATATCGCTAGCGAAATGAAAGAAATAATGTTGGAATTTCGTTTGTCGATGCAGAAATATCGGCAAGTAATTTTTTCACGAAGATAGGACGGGGCCCCTTGAAAAAACCATTTTTTTTGCTTAGGGGAAACCCTTTCAATTTACCGGTGTTTGGAAACGGTTTTTAAAATTTTATTCGAGTTTTTCCCGGGGGAATGCATCGGGATAAGGCTTTTTGGAAAAAGGGAAAGCCCGGGGTGTAAAAGGGTTTAAGATCCCAACCGGGAAAAACCCTTCTCTTTTTTTTGTTATCAATATATTTTGTCGTTTTATTGATTTAGGAAGTTAGCCAAGTGTTTTTAATTGGGGGAACTTGTGAGGGGGATTGTAGAGTAGGATTTAAATTTCAATAGCTATTAAAAAATACGGAAGAAAAGAAGGCTTGTTAAATTTCCATTTCCAAAAGTTTTTTTCCCACATATTAAAAAAAATTTTTAAAAAATGTGTCAATTTAGAAGTTGTCATAGTCCCAGACCCGGGTTAAATTTAAAATTTTTTATTTTCCAAAAAACCTGTATTGCTTCAGACCACGATTTTAATTTAAATCAATCAATCAGTTGCATATAAACCTCGTGTTTGTATGAATGGACCTTATATCACAATTCCTTTATCATTTTTAACCCCAACACATTCATAATCTGTTCAAGGCATATTAATTACGAAATCCTTTATTTTTAGCAACGTTCAAGTGAGTCGCAGTTTTTACGTCCCACTGTAGAAGTACGTATCACGAAGGAAAATGGCGACGGATTTCGTAGTTTTAAACCAAAGTTAAGTAATGAGAACAGATTTGTCGTGCCATCTCAGGCGTCCCACCCTTTTAAAATTACACCAAAAAGAGAAAATTTAAAAAATCGGGAGATTAACTTGGGGGGCCCCACAACATGGGGCCCTGTTTTAGTAGCATTAAGGGGGGAGCTTCCCTCACACGCTGGTAATGAGTTCGTGGCCTTAAGCAATTGCTTTTCCGTGGTCAAAAACTGTCAAGTGAAAGGGAAACCCCCTGAGAAAAACTTAAAACCCCAAGTCTCCCCTTTTTGAATGTATGGCGAGTCCGGGAAAATTTCACGTATTAACTGGGTTCGTAAACATCTGACTGAATAACGGAAACAAAATACCCCAAAGCAACTACTTCCCCCAATCTGGGCCATTCGGTTTGAGGTAGAGTGAGTAATTCAGTAAATATTAACGTCGCACTGTTCAGCTACACGAGAGCTTTTGGCAATGGACCAATTTAATAGGAGTGATTATTATATTAACTTCGCATTATAACAAAAAAGGGGTTTTTGGTCCCCGGAAAGCCCTAATTTTTTAACCCCGGGGAAGGACGAAGACGATTTTTTAACTTGTTCCCTTTGTCCTTTTTTAAACCACACCAACGGGATATATTGAACTTCAAAACAGGGAAAGGAGGAATATTAACGCTGGACCGTTCAACTAAAGGGGGCCGGCCCCGCGGTCGAGGGTTAAAGGGGATCCGGGGCCGTGGCATGCCTTGGGCACGGTTCCCCGGCCCAGTACCACAAAGACCCGCCGTGTGGGGCAGCGATCCCGTTAAACCTGTCGAAGTGAAACATCCCCCCGTTGGTGTTGGGTTTTTAGAGAAGGGGTGCCAGGGGGTTCGCCCCGCCCTTTGACCATGGTTCTTACTGGTCCTCCCCAAAAGCCCTCGTGGCTGAAAGGGCCTTAATATTAATCATAAATTACCACGGGCTGGCTCCTTTTTCAGTAATGGCCCTCTGCAAGGGATTCCAGTGACTTTGGGGTTTGAAATTGTAATCGTTCGGCAAGGTCGGCCAGCCACTGGCTCCCTCAGCAATTCCCTGGAAAGATTTCCAAATCCTAAAACATCCCTACATACGGCCCGGGGTTCTGACCAAACATTTGTTTTCGGGGTTTTAAACAATACGAGGGAATGTTGTCGCACTATTCAGATACTGAGGGCATTTGGCCGAACCCGAAATTTTGAAAATGACAAACGCACCCTCTCCAAACTTCCCTAACCTAAGGGAGAAATTTGAGTTTGGGACGTTTATCGTTCATCACCTCTACCTTGGGTTTTTCAGCGGGCTGCTCGAACTCAGATACACTGGTCACGGTCCTTACTTTTGACTATAGGCAAAAAGTGGTCACCCCATCAACAAGCGATTTTTTACATTGATCTTGAAATTTTTAAACCCAGTTAAGAGGAAAGGATGATACAATTTAACACCTTCCTTCTTACCACTACAACAACGGGAAAATTTCGACAGATTTAACATTCATCACTCCATCGACATCCGGGTCTTCAAGTCTCAAAAACCGCTACACTTCTTTAAAAACAGCCCAAAAGTCCCGCTGCGCAGAAAACATGCCCTAATTTGTAAGGCAAAAAATCTTAAATATAGATAGCGGGAGGACAATTTATAGTGCCTTCCTCGTTAAAATTATGAATGCACTCCATTAGTCCTTGATCGATTAAATTGTGCAACGTCAATAATGTCATGAGTTCAAACTTAATACCGCTGATGACCCACCGAACAGGGGAGAGATGTACGTCAAATCTGTCAAGAACTCAAGTGTTTTCCGGTAGGTGTGGTGTGGTCGTTAGGAAAGAGGGGTGCCAGGTCAGGCATCATTCTCGGGACTTCACAATGGTTAAAAATTACGAGGTCTGTCGCCAAAAAACCTTCAACAGCAGAACAGTGCGACGTTAATATTCACTCATTCAACTTAGTGGCCACAAACTCGTGGCAGGTGTAATGAATTCCAGCATTGCTGCCACTGAAGACCAGCCGTGTAGAGAGGGCCGATGCACGTTAAATCTAACAAGTCTCAAAATCCGTCTCTCCGGCGTAGTGCCGCTTGAACAAGGTTTAAAAAAATTGAGGTTTGTCGATAGTAGTAGTCGTACGATAATGAAAAATCACTTATTCGCTAGAATGTCCTTGAGCTATTTGGTAGGAAAAGTTTGTCCCACTATATTGCTGCACGAGCGCTATTGATGACTGACCTCATAATTGTGAAAAAATCAAGTGTCGAGGACAACACTTAAGCTGGCACCAACTCTCTTAAATTTCACATGACACCGACAGTAGGACGTATAAACCTTGACAGATTTAACATGAATTGGGCTGCTCTACATGGCGGGTCTTCAGCGGTACCAGGCTCGAACCCATGACACGCCAACCACGAGTCCGTGACTTTCACCACTAGCTGTTGCAACCAATTGAGGTATTTAAAATTCAAACACTCCAAAGAAGTAATTTAATGGCTATATTCGGAGCGATAATAAACAGACAGCACCATTTTGTACGTAAAAGGTAGATATATCATTTTTCAGTAGTTTATTAAGCTCATTTTTACAATTACTTGCAATACATTTTTGCAATTAAATAAATTTTAAAAAATCCCATATTAAGTGATATATTTTAAAATTATAGCAACATATTTTTTTTAAATAAAAAATATATATAAATTACTAGCTGGTGTACCTCTTCTTCGCACGGGTGAATTAAAAAACTAAACTATACAGATTGAAAGATAAAGAAGTTTTTCACGAGTTAATTTTACGCAAGATGCAAATTAAGCAAATAAAGGTTTTTGCATATCTCAGCTGAACAAGAAAAAACTATTATTTTTAAATTTTAAGTCTCTAGATCTAATAGTTGATAAAGATTTTATTTTTATTTATAAGCGCCGTAGCTCTCCTGTGGGTCTATTTTTGAAAACACCTTCCTAAGCTGATCTCTGCTTTTCAAAAGTAACACATTGCTACAAATTTTTTAGTAATTAAAGCTTAAAATAGTGTAAATAATTTATATCTGAATGTGTAATTCGTTAATATTATTTTCTGTTGTATTTATTTTATGTTAAATTTATAATATTCGCATGAAACTCCATTCCTTACATTATAATAGCGATTCAATAGAAATATAGGAAATGTTGGCGATAGAGCCAAGTTGACATTATTTTTGGCAACCTTTTGGCTACTTAGCGATTGATTGAACAAAAACATTCTCCACAAAAAAATACTTATACATGCCAGTTTTCATAGTCATCGGTTGAACAGTGTTGAGTGATGCAATTTCATATATACAAAGATCAATTTATATAAGAGATGAATTAATATTTCACAATGTTTTTTTAATGATTTTGGTTGTTAAAACAAGTAATACAAAAAAAATGTTTTAAGTCAATTCCTACTTAGATCAACAAAGAAAAATTTTATTTTAGCTACTTTTTATTAAATAGTTACATTTAATATAAATATGTATATACATATGACAGTATCACAACATTAGTGGTAATTAATTTTTATCAAGGTGCTTGTCTAGTGCAAAACGTCACTTTTGAGGAAAATGACATCTTTTTTACTTTAAATTTAATATAGTTGAATTTTCTGCTTTCTATAAAAATACCTTACTTTTGTTTGTACTTCAATTATTTACGAAGTTATAACAGTTTTATGTCAAAAGAGAGCAGCGAAAAAGAAACGGAAGTTAGATATCGAAACCGGAAGTGTTTGCATTTTAATACTTTTTCTTTCACTTTTGTGTTTATCGAATTTATTTAAAAAATTATTAACTTAGGTAAGGTAATGACGGGACATGGTGATATTTTTAAAAAATATTTTATTAGTTTTAAGTGAAATTTGACAAATAAATTCGTAAACTTTTTGTCATTTTTCGATATTTTATGTTTTTGCTTCTCGATATTTTGTTTCAATATTTAACTTTTATATATATTGTGATAGAAAACTCTGTTCTTAAAGAGAAAATATTAATTAGTTTTGCTTAAAGCCAGGTCTGGGAGGTCTAAGGATTTGGCTTCATCATTGGTGCTAGCAGTAATGAGAATGTTGACACAGAGCTAATCCCAATAATACTTAGTCAGCTGGCACAAAAGTTGAAATCTATTCAAAAATGTTTCAAACTTTACTCATAAAACCTTTTTCAGTAACAGTTTATGGAGTATTTTACTTAAAGATACAATTATTAAACTTGAAACATTTCGCTTAAATGCATTATTAACGTTAATTCCTTTTAATTTGTGATATAAAGATTTATTATCATTATATATATATATATATATATTAGAAATGCAAATACATCCCTTCCTAAGAGTTCTTGTACATGGATTTGTAAATTTTGATCTGGAACGCATTTTAATTTCTGTGGGACACCCTTAGAATATATAAAATTTTCTCGGGGAAAAAAGCTACATAGAAAACAAAATTACTAAGGAGAAAAAAAAGTCAAAGTGTATTCATTTGGAAGTTTTAAAAACTACTCTTCATATGCTTTTCATTATAATTTCTTATAACCTTTGTGATAGGCAATATTTTTTAAAAGAAATTTTCGAGAATATTTTCTGACAAAATAACACACATTAATTTATTTTATATTACATATTTCTTAAGTTCTAAGATACTTAGTGGAAATATATACCTATTTTTCCATATAAAATATATTTTTTAACGTAATAAAGTTTTTCCTAGTGTACTTTTTATATCTCTAATTTCTATTCAAAAATTCCTATGCATTTAGACATTAAAAAGCTTTTTTTGACTCATTAAAATTATAAATAAATTAAAAAACAACTTGAAACTTAAATATAATACTGATATGGGCTTATAATAGGTTTATTCTTTTGATATAAAGAGGTTTTAGGTTGTTTTTAGCTGTATATTTTTTTTAAGATTTAGATTTTAAATCTTTAAATACGTTTTTCTACGAAAGAGATTTTTCCATATTTTATCGCATGACAAACATGACATCTCAAAAAGTCCTTGAGACCATTGCATGGAATTTAGCAAAATTCTTTATTATAATAGTATACATGTTGTGCACTCTAGAGAATAAGAAAAAATATAAATTTACCTTTACGATTGTTTTTCTTTGTAATAAATGCAAAATATTTGAAAATTTTCCTTTTGTGCACTTTTTGACCTCTAATTTTGTGATAAATTTAAATTATTCAAAAATGATGGAGCAAAGTATAAGTAAACTCTTTCTAAATCAAATTCAATGAGCTTTTTATCTTATGCATTAGAATTTTTTTCGTGTTTGCCGCGATGGACACAAAATGCTTAATTTTAACCTACAATTGTCCATTTTCTTACAAAAGTATATTGAATTTTTTTTCTTTGTTAATTCTTTCTTTTCAGTTATAATCAAACAAAAAATGAGTTTAAAAAAATAAACTTTCAACATTATTTCAAAAAAGTGTTCCCATAACTGGTCAGGTACCTTAATTATCATTAAAGTATCGTATTATCATCCAAAACAATCGTGTATATAAAATTTCAGTTCAACTGAATACTTTAAAACGCGAGAAAAACAAATCTTTTAAAGTTTTGACCCAAGTCGCTAAAAATGAACCAATGTGTCTGTATTCGTAATTCGTTAAATAATTAATTTCAGCCAATTAATTTTAAGTAATTATAATTACATTTTTTTTCAGCCCAAAAAATAGTGTATAGAAAATTTCCGTTCAAATGAGCGTTATAAGATGCGAAAAAAACTTTCAAGATTTGACACAAGTCGCCAAAACTGATGTCAACGGGGCTGTGTTTGCAATTCTTTGAATAATTAGTCCTAATCAATTAATTTTTATTAATTATAATTAAACTACTGTATTGCCATCCAAAACAATCATGTATTATAAATAAAAGTTTAGCTCAATTGAGCTCTTTAAAATGTATTTTATTAACGATTGAAAATTCCACGAAGTTAAATAAATATATAGAGAGTGTGTGACCTAATAACAGGAATTGAACAAATGGAAAAGAGGGAAAAACAGTCATGTGTGCAACTTTAAACCTGAGGCACGCAGGTGTATTATCCCCTAAGCAGTGTTCCCCAACCTTTTTATCGCTGCGGACAGGTTAACGTTGGATAATTTTACTGTGGCCCACTGAGGGAGAGGAATTTGATTGTTTATATTTTAGATTGTTTTGTTTTATTAATTTTATTTTAATTTTATATTTAAACGTGCCTTTAGAATAAAATATACCTGCACCAAAAATGAATATAAAGTGATTTTCATAAAAAGTAGCCCAAACCCAAGAAAAATATGCCGCAGTAAATAAAATTTGAAATAATTTTAATGTTTTTGGGTTGCAGACCACCCCCTTAAGCAATCGAGTTTTAAACTTATTTGTATGAAGGCTAATTATAAATTTCTTAAGCTTTTTCCTCTGAATCTGCTTTCTATTCGACGATATTGCATTGAGGGCAAACCATCATAAAGGAGTACTACAATTATGAAAAGTGGCGTCCGCAAATAAATTTTCCACATCCCCACTTGTAAAACAACTCAGTGGAACAACAGCCCTTGAGAGCTAAATCCTACTGGGCCCATCTCAATACACGTAGCATTGGCAACCGAGGTGCATGAGCAGATGTTCCGTCCAGGTAATCAGTCTAATACGAAACCTCCAGTGTTTAGTTTTCAAATAATCTTGGTACTCATATATCGACTAGCTGAAAGGCTGAGTCGTCCTTGCCCAGGAAGGGGATAAAACTCCGGTCCCGGTGTGGAAGCGCAAAGAGCTACAACTCTGCTTCCCTTTCCAAAACATTCCCAGCAAATCACGACTAATGATTAAGATGGCAGTAGACGCGAGCGCGTTTGCCATCTCAACAATAGACTGCCCACAGTCTATTGTTGAATGGCAACGGGTGTGGGAGTGAATGAAAGGTAACGTCGCACTACTCGGCTACCCTAGGTCTTTCGGCGACGAAGCTCGTCATTTGGAACCACGTTCATATGATGAAGACGACATGTGAGCTGTGGCACTTCCCTTTCCCTAGCTTCCACATCACACCAACGGCAGGATATTTGAGCCTTGACACTTTAAAACTGCTTAGGCCTCTCCTACACGGCAGGTATTCAGTGGCACGAGGCTCAAGCTCATGACACGCTAACTTCGAGTCAGTGACCTTAACCACTAGGCAACCGCGCCCACACACAACGTCAGTGGGAAAAGATTCAACTACACTTGTATTGGGTGTATGGGAAAGACCTCTTTTTCCACAAAAAAAAGTAAGAAAATATTTTTACTTTTTATTATATTTTAGATTATATTTTAAGTAATCTTAGTTACAACCGTCTGCTACTGTTCTGGCAGCTTATCTAACCCCCTGAAAAAGAAGCTCTCTTTTTCTTTTGTAGACGAAGCATTCATTCACTGCTATTTGGGCACCCTCATAATATATGCATTTATTTCCATCAAGAAAGTTTTACAGCGACTGGAAAAGATGATAGTCAGACGGTGCAATATCAGGAGTATATGCTGGTAGAGGTAAAGTTTTCTAACCCAACTCTGCAAATTTTTTTATGCGAAGTTTCTTGCTACGTTTAGTCTAGCGTTGGCGTAGAGAATAGCACAATTTCTGTTGGCCAAAGATGGACATTTATATGCAAGTTTTTATTCGAAACATTAAGTTCAGTACAAGAACGAGCATTTCATTTCCTTACAACAACTCCTAGTGTGCATTTTATACCCTTGCCGTCTCCCCAAAACAACCTTCATCTGATGCACCCCAGATTTGGATGTGGTTGGTAATGCCCTCCCTCTGTAACCATATGCTTTTCTTTTTCTGGCCACGTGTTTATACAATCTGATTTTCATCTCCACTCACCAAATGGTTCAAAAAATGATTCTGTGTGAAGAACAGGATTTTTAAATTACATATCGAAATTTTGTCCACTCGTTTTTTTTCCGCTTAATTCGTGTGGCACCCAAACAGATAGTTTGGACACTAAATCAATTCTCTTAATACAATTCAAAGCAGTAGTCCGATGAATTTCATACTTGAAGACTATTTCTGTGAAAGTTAACGTAGGATTTGTCCTGATCATACTGCATTTCACCGTCACTGACATCTGATGTCTTCCCTGGTCCGAGTTGATTTTTCAAAGAAAAATTACCCCATCGAAATTTGGCAAACCCTCTTTGCCATGTTCGAGCCGTTACTGCTTTCTATCTAAACACATCACACAAGTTTATTTGTGCCTGTATCGAACTTGTTTCCTTTTTAAGAACTCAAACTCAGTATGTCTTAATTGTGCTTTTCCTTCACTCATATTGACACAGACTTTTTTTACAAGTTTAAAAAAATGTGTGTGTACTTATGTACGCACGTAGGAAGTTATACTTCTTTGGCGTAACAAGATTAAAATATTTCTAAAAATCTTTATAAGGGCAAGCTGGGCCAAGGACAAAAGGCGGTCACTAGCAGAGTTGAACGATACTAACCTTCAGTCAATCGGGCCGGCCAAACCTGAGATAATAACGATTTAAATGAATATAAGCACCCCCGCACAGGGACAATAGTACCAATAATATTGGGAGGGGGTTGAAGGCGGGAATGATCTGTCCCGTTCTGTATATTTCTAGACAAAGCATTTTCGTATCCGTTTATACAGAACGCAAAGAAAAGGCACTCTAACACGGGGTGTATAGCACAGTGGTATAGTATTCGACTGCAGATCGCGAGAGGTC
This sequence comes from Trichonephila inaurata madagascariensis, assembly GCA_019973955.1. Taxonomy (NCBI): domain Eukaryota; kingdom Metazoa; phylum Arthropoda; class Arachnida; order Araneae; family Nephilidae; genus Trichonephila; species Trichonephila inaurata. Next base: position 53,038 of record BMAV01024432.1, on the reverse strand, counting down.
CCCGGTTCAAACCCGGGTGCTTCCATTTTCTGGGAAGTGAAGAGAATTAATGTTTTTTGAGAACTTCGAAGGCGGCAATGATCTGTCCCGATTTGTAAATTTCTAGACAAAGCATTTTCGTGTATGTTCCTACTGAACACAAAGCAAACGTACGCTGAAGCCGGTGTATAGCTCAGTAGTAGAGCATTCGGCTGCAGATCGAGAGGTCTCCAGTTTAAACTTGGGTGTCCCCTTCTTCAGGGAAGTGAAGAGAAATATATTTGAGAATTTTGAAGGTGGGAATGATTTGTCCCGTTCTGTATATTTCTAGACAAAGGATTTTCGCATCCGTGACGGTTTTGCGTCATATCCGTGACTGTGTGCACGCGCATTGTAAAAATTTACCCTCATCCTATTCCTCTAACGCCCCAAAAGAAGTATAACTTCAAAAACTAAGTAAAGTGCTGTGAAATGAGTATAAATCATCAATAGTACAATCTACTTAAACCAGTTTCTATTGGATCGAACTTCTTGCTAAGGATTAATATAACACATAAGTATATAAAAACGACAAAACTTCCCCTTATACGCAACATATCAATTGTTGTAATGGCTGAAAATAACCTTCTCCAAGTATGGCCCAGAAAGACCATTCGCAGAAGAGAGAGAGAAGTAGCTTTCTTTTCTTTGAAATCGAACTAAATTGATATCATGGGGCATGGCGCCACTTGGCGCGATAAAGGAATCACGCCAAGCAACGCTTGATGTTGCTGGAAAGTAATCAGATGGCGGCCTAGCAGTAATTTAATAATACACAATGATTTTAAAGAATTGTTTTAAAATACACGAGTTGCAGAATAACCAAGATCAATCAATAAATAAATATCAATATAATACAAAATGTAACATGTATTAATAATAGTATTATGCAGTATTTAATAATGGTATAATATAACTTAATAGTAATTATAAATAAATAACGTAATACGTAATATTTATAAATATAAAAAAATTATAAATAATGAATATTATATGATTAGATGTAATTTTATTTTTTATATTATTAATATAAAATAGTTACATAAAACATTAAAATTAATAATAAATACAAGTTACGAAGTACTGAAAACTTGTAGTATTCGAAAAATTGCAAGTTCCTTCTACGAATTTTATCGAATAAGAAGCGTACAAAAAAGCCTTTTTAAAAGTAAAATAAAGAGAAATTTATAGGAATATATATAATTTAAAGTACAACACTCATTTAAAAAATATACATATACATATATATCTTAGCACTCACCCATGATATTAGAATAATGCGTATACAAAAATAGCACAAATTAAAACCGAAGACTGAAATAATAGAACACAAATGCACTGAAAAAGGTTAAATTTTTAAAGAAATTTAATTATAAAATAACCTGAAATTAATGGGGTTACCGCTGGAAAATACCAAATAAAAGTAATTTCTTCTATACGTTATATCCCCATGGCAACCACATCGGCAGACGATAAAAATATCAAGGTAACCTTATTGTAATGTTATCGCCCATCTTGACGCACATAAACAAATTGGCGCGTGCCCCGTGAAATCAAACTTTAGCACCGGTGTGGTTCAAATAAATCTCCCCGTGTTCCAAGGTTCCGTAAATGATTTTTTTATCAAAGAATTAAGTTTCGTACCCTAAAGATGTTTAATTTGGCATCTATTCCCGATTCCTTACCTCAAACTAAATTCAAATAATTGCAAGACAGAAAGTATTTCAAGTAGTCAAATGTTAAAGAAATATAGACAAAAAATTTCAAATGAATTATTATAAAACAAGTTTATTTATACAGCGTTTGAACAGCATAGCTATTAAACATTTTGTTGTAGAATTGTTTAATACATAAGAGTGTGAAAAACAAATTAAGACTTTAAATGATATACAATGAATACGAATGGATTTTTAAATCGAAGAAATTTACTTCCGTGTAAATTATTCAAAAAGTTTTATCCGAGAGTTGTTAAAAAATAATAAAGGTAATAACTACTACTTTATGTTAATCTGTGAACTGTCTAAAAGGACTGATGAATAGCGAGAAATTTTGGTTAGGAAATTGGCAAGATTTCCAGGATTAATATAATAATCCTCGCAAAACAATTTGTTATTGAAAATGCCATTCAAGTGGTCAATTACAGTAAAATGTTACATTGGTTAAAAAATATAATAAGAGCTTTACTCAAACTTTTTTAAAAATCAACGCTTTAGCGAATTCGGACGAAGGTGAAATTATAATATTTTGAAAATTATAGTTTATATTCCTACCATTTATAAAATAGTCTAGAAAAATTTGATCCTTACTCTGGGATTAGTATATTTCTAATTATATATTTCCTCCATTTATAGATACATCTATATGAAAGACATTTATCAGTAGAGTTGTTTTAACATTTATCTCTTTTCAGTTAGAAACATCAAGGTTTCATAATGATGAAGAAAAACCTTTCACAAAAGCGTAATAAGATATCAGAGTCACATTTTTAAAACTAATGAAACTTCAAGACAAGTTCACAAGATAGTTCATGTCTTAGACAAATATCACTCTAGCACTTCTGAGAGCAGGTAGATTTTCAATTTCAAATTCACATCGTAGACACAAATTATCGTTGAACAACATAGTTCCTTTACCCTTCATTAATTCATCTTTTACAATAATGCTCAAAACTCTAATGTATTTATCTCTTGAAACATACCTAATATCTTTACTGCAGAAGTTCTTCTTACCTTCTACGTCCAAGATCGATAGATCGAAATAGAGGCATCCAGGTAGATTTTCCTCCAAAATAGTGATCAGAACTTGTTGTGTACCAAAAATCTCTATTATATTCAAGTTCAAAGTAATCACATAATGTCCTATTTCGAAAGATGTGGTAACCCAAGTTGGACTCCAGGCTCACCAATAGGTATTTGACTGAAATCTCTAACGCACCAGAATATCGTCCTCCGCTCAATAGCCAAACGAGTGTTTGCGAAACATCGCCTGGGTGGGATCGACAACAAATACCTGCCTTCAGCGCTCCACAAGCGGCAGCTAATGGTAAGGGTATCGTTTTCTATTAATCTAGCCCTGTCCAATCGAAACGCATCTTCTCTCAACATAAATTCTTCGTATGTCTCGTATGTTGAAAAATACTTTCTTCGTGTTTTCGAAACTACTGCCGATCCATCTGAGCCTAGAAACGAAATCTCAAATACTGCATCGACGGGGTCCTCATTAGTAAGTATGTCTCTGTGAATAGAGTAAAAAAGTCTTTTTTCTTCTCCACTCCTTATTTTTAGGCACCACTTCGTATCTTGAAGTTTCTCAACATGGAATATAGGGCTTTCAACAAAGGTGGGAAAGAAATATACAGGCCAGTTTTCGATTGCCCATATGAACGTGAAAGCAGGTCTTTTGTCGTAATTTGTAGCGGGTAGCTTGTTAGATGCGGCCATATGTTCTCTTTTGTAAATCAAAAATGTCTTGTACTAGTGAAAGATTGCAATGAAGAATAACTGATGTAATTCACATAGCGTAAATAGTCAAACTACTGAATACTTTACATTCGCACGAAATTTAATAAATATTTGGTTGGCTGAAATGAAACTAGAGTTGGTGAATTAATTTTATTAAACTAGTAGGGTTCTAGTAAACTAGTTCTAGTTCTAGTAAACTAGTTCACTCCAGCGAATGCACCACGCCGATATTAACGTCACACTGTTTAGATACAAGAGGTCTTTTGATGAAGGACCTCGTAATTGTGAACCATTGTCAAGTGACGTCACAGCATCGTAGGGGTAGGATTGTAGGGGAATTACAGTCTGATGTATTGTTTTGCAATTCTTTGTAACATCCGGGTAGGGGATTAAAACCTGATTTTGCTAGGAGGTCCCTGATATTCTCCATTACGCCACTCCATTAAACAGCACTCTAAGCAATACGAGTAACACTGATAGCCGAGTTGGCAAAGTCGTAAATTTGTGGCCAGTGTTGTTAAATAGCAAGTTCAAACACTAGTACCATTGAAGAAATATCGTGTAAAGCTGCACTTCTCTCAAATATGCCATGGTCCAAAGTCTTCCCTTTGGCGTGGAGTGGGATGAAAGCTCATGTGTCGTAGTCGTTACTTGACCATGGCTAAAAACTATAAGATCCTCGTATGTCTTCGCAGTGCGATCTAAACTAAAATTTAAAAACACGACTGCAGATGAGGCAAGTTTTCAGTATTTGAATTATCAGTCAAGAAAATTAGTAAAAGAATAAAAAGCAGCTTTAATTTTTTTTTTATTGATTACAAATGCACTTTTCGTGTTTTATTCATAGCAAAATCTTATATACAATTGTCAATATCAATATGTACGTCATGTTCAATTGCCAGAATAGCTTAATATTTAGCCTTAACGTGGACATAATCGATCTCAGATAATTTTTGATTAATTTTGACTTAGTGAAGCTTCTCTCTCACAATTGGCATGAGGGTTGCGGTAGCACAGTGGTTAAGGTATCGGATCATGGCAGGCATTTCCTGAGTTCGAGTCCAGTACCTCTAAGAACCCGCTGTGTAAGCAGTGATGCACGTTAAATCTTTCGAGAGCTGAAACGTTCTCCCGTTTGTGTGCTGTGATAGTTAGGACAGGGGGGTTCTAGGTTAGGTGTCGTCCACGTCACTTGACCATGGCTCAAAATTACGCGTTCTGTCGCCAAAAGCCTTCGTGTAGCTGAACAGTGCGACGTTAATATTCACTCACTCACTCAATCACAACTGGCATTACTCATGGCAGATTTTAAAAAATTCTTAACTTTATGACAATGATTGGTAAGCCATCATCAAGTTTGGACTCAATAATATATTTTAATAAACCCAGAGAACTGGACCTAATGAATTGTTTTTACAGCCTGTGTCTGCTGCAGCTACGAAAGCTTGTGGACGTAAGCACCCAAGTTTGAATTCTTTTTATTAATGTCTTGAGGAACTTGATCTAAGTTAAGTTCGTCCATGATCAATATCCCTTCAGGCCTTAAAAAAGCGAATTTTTGTGCTAGATTCTAAAGCTGTTAGAATCTTTCTCGAATTTCAGCAGTTACTGTCTATTGAATAAAACATTGTTCTTCTGAAGTCATCCTTGCACGATAACTGAACATTTTTATTTCCGTCGTCAAATATATGTTTCCTTCTGATTCGTCTTAGGCTTTTAAAAGAAATTTCAAGCTCTTCACATAAACTTTTAGCATATATTAAAGCGTCATACACGAATTCCTCTCATTTGGCTTCTAATAGAGTCTGAAATGCACGTATGTTTTGAGCACACTGATGAATATTTAGTTCCTCGGTTTGTAAATAATTTTGAGCATTATTGACTTCACACAGTACCGGTTACCAGAAACCTAAGTAACATAAGAAGAAATACGATTTTATATAGCACCTAATAAACTTCCTTCATCTATGCGTGTATTACCGTTTTCACTCGTATTCGTCAGTTTCGTCGCGCGGGCGCGATTTGGGAGATTGAAATATTTATAGAATTTAAATATTGTGTTGCTTACCGCCGCCCGGGGCAATGGCCCCCTCTGCTTCCTCACGCTACGCCACTGGCATAAAGGCTTGTTTCTTACTGTCATACATTAAGTAAACAAGAGTTTGACACATAGTGCCATTTTTAATACGTAGCAGCTCCCGCGCATACTATTCCAAACTGTTTCAGAAGAAACAATGATCTAAGTTGTTCAATTTGAATATCGTTAGGTAAAAGATAAGTGTCAAAATCATTGGTTTTAAGTTATTTGAGTCACCGTTATATAAGAAAAAAAAGGTACATATAATCTGATATATCAATCTATTAAATTCAATAAAGAGCTGTTATATAAGGAGGCTGATCCATATTATATTCGCTGATACCTCACTTCCTACTAACATAACAAGATGTATAGTGTGAGATACCAGCTCATGTGTTGACTTCGTCATTTAACTATGATCTACAACAAGGGTCGGCAAAAAAAATCTGTACTGGATTTTTTAAACCCATATAGGGTTGCATCTTTTATTTTAAATATAATTCTCAAAAAAAGAGTTGTGATTTTTTAAAAATATAACGTCGCATTCAGATGCCATACGAGAGCTACCAGTAAAAAACTGCGCAATTTTGAACCACAGTTAAAATGATGCGTAAAATGCTTTTTTACACTCTCCAAACACCAACGCAGACTTTGAGCCGCTAAAGGGCTGAAGTTGATTGATTGAATATTAACGTCGCACTGTTCAGCAACAAGAGGGCTTTTGGCGACGGACCACCTTGACCACTGGGCTACTGCAGCCCTTTAGGCCGCGGTAGCCGAGTGGTATAGGTATCGGACCGTGGCTTGCCTTGTCACGAGTTCGAGCCAAGTACCAGTAAAGACCCGCCGTGTAGGGCAGCGATGCATGTTTAATCTGTCGAGAGCTGAAACGTCCTCACGTTGGTGCGGTAGTTAGAGAGGGGTGCTAGCTCAGGTGTCGTCCACGTCACTTGACCATGGTTCAAAATTACGTGGTCTGTCGCCAAAAGCCCTCGTGTACCTGCAAAGTGCGACGTTAATATTCACTCACTCACTCACTTTGAGGCTCTAAATATTTAACGTATATCAGCATCGCTACACCGTATTTCTAAGGAGACACCAGAGCACGAACCGACGACTCGGATTAAGAAAGGATGGTCAGTATTTCGCGACCATGACCCCTCGAATCTCGCAGTCACAAGAAGCTGTAGCAAACTGGTCAGTGAGATAACTATAAGTTTTTTATTAAAGGAGCCGAGTAAGGAAAAATATTTGTGTGCATATTTTTTGCTTATATATATATATATATATATATAGCTTTTAATAGGTTTATTTCGTTAGTCGTAAATACTTAGAGCTAACAAAACTGTTAATTCTTACAGTATCAAGAAAAAGGGGACTATGCAGTTGCAAAACTACTATTTACACATTTAAACGCACTTCGTTGCAAGGTGGCTAAAGTTCGTCTAAGTATTCTTTCACATCATTTCCTTTTGTTTGGCTCACTCGCTCTGCTCTCTATTTCTAGGCTGGGTGTGGGGATCGCCGCTAGCATCCCTAAAAGCGAGCTGGTTCACGTGTCAGCGAGCCGCTAATGCAGCCATCGCATGAGCCATTCATATATATATATATAATATTGATATTTGTAATGTTGAAGAACGTGTTCTTGCGACATAATTTATTTTTTCAACGGCAAGCTTACTAAAGCTACTTTAAACATTGATTTTTCTCAGTTATACGAAATCTCTTACTTAACCCCCTAAGCGGTCTGCACTTAAAATCTTGCAATTCTGGAGATGCTTCAGAGATGTACCGCACATATTTTTTTTTGCTTTCAGGTGGAGTTCTCAAACGCGGTTGAGCCGTATTTTTAAGAATGCGGCTCGGCCGCTTATGGGAATCTTGCTTGATGGCAGAAAAAGCATCTCTGGAATGGTGGAATTTTACGTGCAGACCGCTTGGAGGTTTAAATTGATATTTTACCTTTTTTTTCTGCTATTATATTTGTGTAAAAATTATAAAATATTTGGAGTTTTCAATAAATTTTTCCATTATCTACTCCCCTCAGGGGGCTCACCTTCTTTAGGTGAGTACGGGTTTCACGCTCCCGAGGTGCCCTAGTGATCTTTTCTCCTCCTCCTAAGGGGCTTACTGTCTTTGGTAAACATGGGCTTCACGAACCCAGGGTTCCCTAGTGATCTTTCTCTATTTTCGGCCCCTTCTTCTTGCCATTCAAATTTCCCCTTTTCTTCCTTTCTCCCCGTCTAGACCACAGACCAATTTTACACACAATGAACTATAAGCCCAAAACTTTGTTTTTTCTATTAAACTCTTTTTTATTACTAACATATTATGGTTTACATTTGTATTGTGTTAGTTTAGTTCCTTTTTCGTATATTTCTTTGAATTTTTGATTATGTTGCTTTATTTATTTTCGATTAACAATCGCTGTTTTCTCAACCCGCATGTTTGCCGTGTGCGGCGTCCCGTAAGGGGGAAAATGGTGTTCTGGGGATCCTTTTGCGTCTCCCTTTGCCCACACTTCTCCAGTATGGAGGAGGGGTTAGTGGCCTAGGGATACCTCTGCGTTCCCTCGGGTCTTACTTCACTGTAGACGGTAAGGGCAGGAGGAGTTCGCTCCTCTCAATCGGTTGGTAGTACCTTCTTCGGTGTCCCCGAAGAGACACTGCTGTAGGGTTAGTGCTGTAGATAAGGGGTGTCGGGTTTACCTGCTGATCCCTCACCCTGACCGTATCACCATCTTCTGCGTACCCAGGTAAGCGCCGTGCCTGGTTTTGGCCAGCTGACCGGCACACTGCCCCTTGTTGGACCTTTGGTGGTGGAGGCACGCCAGGATGAAGTGGTATACCGCGTTGTTATGGATCCAATGCTGCTGTGCTCCGGTAAAGGCCCTGCATACCCACCTCAACGTCGATAAAATTTCACAATATACCCAGATTTTAATGTTTCTCTACCGAACAAAATGAAATGTCAAAAAATTCATATTTGCTATCCATAAAAGCCTTAATCGAATAGGTGGTGAACCGAAATCGGTTAACGATTGCGTTCCGGGGATCTACTTATTGAAAACGAATTCCGCTGTCCAAACAAAAGTCTTTTCTTCTCAAGCAAAACCTTTTAAACTCGTCATTAAATCAAAAAATACCGCACAAATCTCTAAACTCTTGCAGAGGTAAAGTTATTTCAGAACCTGACTTGATAGGCACCCCTGAATTAGAAATACTTGAAGGCTTCTCTGGATCAGGGTGTTACTCAAGTCAGGAGAATTACAATAAAAAAAGACTCTACAATTATTCCCACAAAGCATTTAATTTTAACATTTAATAGCCCAAAACTACCAAAACACAATAAAGCTGGATATCTGAATTGTAAAATCCGTCCCCATATTCCGAACCCTCTGCGCTGTTTTAAGTGCCAGAGGTTCGGTCACTCCCAAACTTCCTCTGCCGCGGTCAATTAACATGCTCTTAGATGCAACTGTTGGACATCCTTCCACTGATTACCTAGAGCCCAAATGTAAATAATTGCTCGTGAATCCCATTCATCAGATTCAAAAATTATGCCCAAAATGGAAGTTAGTTAGAAAACAAATTCAGGAAATAAAAACAAATAAAAATATTTCTACCCAGAAGCACGTAAATTAATAGCCCACAGTTATCTCAAACTCTATGCTCAAGCTACTAAATCTTCTACTTCAAATAATTCTACACAAACAGATGAAAATATAACAAAATAAAATGTCCACCTCTAAAAATTACTTGAACCACTTCATCCAAGCCAAGACCAAATATATTAGAATCCACCCTAATGTTTCCAGATCATCATTCAACCCAAGCCCAGCGCCTCTTGCCGTCCACCACAGAAATTACCGTCTCTGAACCTCAGCCACCTGTTCCTGTACTAGTAAAGCATAATCTTTCCACCACACAAAACAATATAAGTTCTCACCCCTACAAAGCTTCATCATCCATGTCCGCTTCCTCATCCAACTCTACTACTGAACCCCTTCTTCTCTGGCTCTTCTACATCTACCGTGTTTCCTCCATCTAATAAAGCACTCACTTCAACGAAAGTATCAATGTTTACACCCTTACCAACTAAAACATGTCCCGTTGTTGAAAACTGAAACCCCATCCAATACCATACCTTCTTCATCCCAGAATGAAAAAAAAAACTTCAAAAAACCGCAAGAAAAGACGTCCGAAAAGAAGCCTTACCTCCGAAATAGACATAAAAATTGACACCTCACAAAACCTAAAAGCACACTCCATGCAAGAATCATCAAACGAGGACATGCTTGTATACGATGTTGAAGAAGAAGAGGTGGAATCACCAAAGGAAAATAAATCCTTTGGAGAGGTGGGAAAATTCTCGGAAGAATGAGGCAAATGCTTATGATTGGAAACGAAGAATAATTCCCACACGTTGACTCCAACCCGTAACAGAAAAATCGAAATTTAAGAAAAATAACTTCTTAAAACATCTTGCAACATACTCAATTGAATTTCTTAATACAAAATTTTACATTTGTCGTGTATCAATTTAATTTTACTAATGCATTTCTTTTCTTGACATGGTGGGATAACAAATTCCCCAGCACAATGTATTTCCAACTTTGCCTTTTAATAAAATGTAACATATAAATATGAATTTTTAAAAAATTTTTTTTAATTTTATGCTTAAAAAAATATAAATTATAATTTTTAACAATTTAACTTTAAAAATTTTTTTTATAGAAATTAAAACAAATGTTTATGCAGTATAGCCGAAATCGGCTCTTGTGCCAATAAAACCCAAAATCACTCACTCACTCACTCCATTATCTACTTTAGTGGTCTCAGCGTGCCCACTAGTAATACGCCAATGAAGTAGGCGCACAATTACTTGATCGTATATCACATAAATGTGAGGTTTTTCTCATTGGGTGCTGCGTGTGATTTCATTAAATCAGAGAGCCTCAACACCTCAAATATCCTGCACATTCGGACGAAAATGTCTTAAATTGATTGCTTGTTTATTCATGTCGTATTTGAAACTCTCACTTGGCCTAGTGGTAACAGACTTTTAAATATTGAACTACCATTAAGTATCCAGAAAAACACACTAGCGCTGATACTACACTGTTTAAACTTTCCCTACGCACCTGCGCAAATAAAAACATGAAAAGTTAAACCTTTGGAGAGAAGATACATAACCCTTAAAGCAGTGTTTCGAGAACTTTTCAATATATGCGACCCAATATTTAACCCTCTAAGCGGTCTGCACTTAAAGTCTTGCCATTCTGGAGATGCTTCAAAAATGCACCGCACATATTTTTTTGCTTTCAGGTTGGGTTCTCAAAAGCGGTTAAGTCGTATTTTTAAGAATGTGGCTCGGCCGCTTTTGGGAATCTTGCTTGAAGGCAGAAAAAGCATTTTAGGAATAGCGGAATTTTACGTGCAGACCGCTTGCAGGGTTAATCATAATTTTCATCGCGCACTCTTTCATACAATAACAGTTGAATTTAATATACTATACTTTGACTCCAAAGCTATAATACGACTTCAAACTAGTAAGTGCCACCAGCAATTAAAAATGTCTCCTTCAAACAAAGTGTTAAGTGCCCCGCACGTATATGTACGTCTTTCCGAAGTAGGATCTTTTCCGTGCACTCTATACATAAAATTCAAAGTATTTGGAATGCACAATAAAAGGACCTTGACAGTGTTAGCGAAGGATTTTTTCTTTCAGAGGATTTGGTCTTGTCAGCCCCCAATATATACCATACGAGCGCTTACGTAGAAAATGGTGGCGTTCGAGTGCCAATTACGTAACTTCTAATCGGCAATATATAATATGATTAATTATAAACCGTACAAATTATCAATGTCAATTTGTGTATAATTTTATAAGCCCATGGGATCTCTGCTGATTAATAAATTTGTTCTCAACTTGTTAAATTAATTATAAAATACTATGTGCAGTATACCGATACTTTTACGAGTGTAAATGCGTGTTTTATTTTCTTTTAATGTCAGAATGCAATTTTTTTAAAAAAAATTTTATAATTTAAGTCGATTAATAACTTTCTAAAATTACCTTGCTTTTGACTTTTCAATAAGCTCGCGTCCCCTTCATACAGTTATCCACCCCCGTAGGGGTTCACGCTTTACAGTTTGAGTAACATTGTGCTACACTTGACACTCATATGAATTCTAACTTATAATAAATTCTAATCCAATTTAACTATGTATATTGCTTCAAAAGTTAATATTTAGGAACAAAATATTTGGTAGTCGTTTATTAAACGACCTTTTTCCCAACCAGAAAACATTGCTAAATTGGCAATATACATCCTTAAATACCTTTCCCACATAGATTTTTTATTTGCATGGAATTTTAGTTAATAAAGCAATTATTCAAATAAAGCACACATTCTTCAAAATCATCACCTATTCATTGGTTGATGGGCTAGTTCCAAAATTCTAATTGCATAAATTCATTAATAGTTTACTGTGAGAAAATGCATTTTTCATAGACAGTACATGTTAAATTGGTCCAAGACAGAAAATATATCGCGTTAACTATATAACATACACAGTCATTTTTAAGTGTAAAGCAGTATTATAATAAACAAACTATAGCATTAAAAACTCATTATTTGGCTTAAAATTTATTAGAAATAGAAGTCTACAAAAAACAGACATAAGAATAACAATTGCATTTATCATAGGTATAATATAATATATAGATTGTATATTAATGCACCTTCTAAAATTAAATATTTGTGACATCCTAAAAGAAAGTTGAGCATAAACACAAATGTAGCACAATTACGCTAAAATATTAATAAAATTGCACACACAATTGTGATCTATTAAGTAGGATGCAAAATATATCAATGAAAAATATTTTATAATTCAAGTGCAGTTAAAAATGCAGTTTCTTTTTACGCTAAAGGAAAGATTAACTTCCGAAAAATTGCCCTATTCATATAAGGTTTCAATAAAGATCTTTCTCCCCACTAGGACTGAAAATATTTACCTTTAAAATCAAATCTTTCTTCAAAGCAATCAAAATTCGTCGCAAGTTCAAATGAATTGAATTTTTAATGAATACTTTAAAAATTTTGTTGAGAAATTCATCTGCAAGATTAAATACGGATCCAAGTTTAAATGAAGTTAAGTCTATGAAGCCATGATGACAATGAATTTGTCAAACTGGATTTCATATTCAAAAGAGTAGTTTCTAAGCATCGTCCGGAAGAATTCTTAAAATTTAATGTTAAAAATTCGTCAAAATTTCGTTAGGAAACATCACATCTGGTTTATGTAGAAGTATGATATATAAATCTAAGGAGCTGTCATTCTAACAGTCACATTTTTGGCATAGATTTTCAAAGAAAAGAAATTCTGTTAAATCAAATGCCAAGCATGTCCAACACAGTTTTTCATGAAGGTTGATATACATAATATACTATCTCATTCCAGATGGCTCCGTATCCAATTTCCAATTCACACTGTAAACACAATACATCGTTCAGTAACAAAGATGGATTTTTATCAATCAGTTCATTTTTCTGCAAAAAGTACATATATATATCGGATGAAGTAATTAAATTGTGACCCGATTTAGGCATGCATTTTCTTCCATGAGCATCTAAAACAGAGATTTCGCAATTTAATCGAAGTAGCTTGTTGCTAACTTCTGAAATTTTAATGAAAATATCTTCCTTTCCACTTATCTGCATCACACAAAAAGCTATAACCAGTGTAAGGTTCTCCCCTGCTGTGGGTATTAAGCGGCATTCCAGCCCTTGTCCTGGTGAAAGAGCACTAAAATTTCTAAAGTAGCAGAAGAACGTACGTCTTTCAAATCCTAGTCTAGTTTCAGCAAAACACAAGTTTGGTCTAGGCGTGTCCAATCCCTTCACCCACATTCGGCAACGAAGCGTGAGGGTATCATTCAAAACGTATTCGTTCCTTTCCGGTTTAAAGTATTCTGTGGATTCCGCAATTTCAAACTGTCCACCTTTAACGAATTGGCTTCCATGAATTTTCATTTTTAAAAACGTTCCCTCGCTGGTGAGTAATGAAAGTTGAAAGACTAAGTAAATGATGTCTGGTCCGCTGTCCTGTTCTCTGTAGATACCGACAGTAAGAAATTTTTCATCTTTTTCGTTTATTGCCAAGTGCCACTCTGTACTTTCCAGGGATTGGACTTCGAAAACGGGACTCTTGATGCTCTCCGGAGCAAATAATTTGAGACAGTTTTCTATTGCCCATAGATATGTAAAAGCAGCACTGTTAGTGGCCATATCAAATTTTAAAAAAAAAATATTCCTTATTCTCTCAGTAAGACCACTACTAAAGTGTAGTTGGGGAAAGGGACTAGCTCTTTCATTTAAGATCTTCAACGTTTCTTCTCGTCACAGGGATATGCTTCTATAAAAGATCCTCCATCCCCTATCTGAAATTGTACTTTTGCGCTAACAAATGGGAGTCCTGGATGGGAAAACAAAGTTCTTTGAGTTTGTAGAGACGAAGATCTTATTGGATGTTAGGGTAAGGCAGGTGGATGACGTCAGTGTAGAGTTCTTCAATGGGCGTTGAATGGGCGTTGTGTTTTGGGCATCTGGACTGTAAGACAGTCCTCAATCCCATATCATGATAAGTCTATGATGGGGAGCTTGACGAATGTGGGGTTTTCCTTTCCGTTTAGTGGCATAACGGCGATTGGTTGGGCGATGGAATCCGGGAGGCGTGGCTTCAGCACTTCATCTGGGTTGAAAGTTGAGTGATAATTTTGACTTGGGTGAGTGGGGCTGCGGTAGCCCAGTGGTTAAGGTATCGGACCATGGCAAGCATGTCATGAGTTCGAGCCCAATACCACTAAAGATCCGCCGTGTAGGGCAGCGATGCACGTTAAATCTGTCGAGAGCTGAAACGTCCTCCCGTTGGTGTGGTGTGGTAGTTAGGAGAGGGAGGTGCCAGCTCAGGTGTCGTCCACGTCACTTGACCATGGTTCAAAATTACGTGGTCCGTCGCCGAAAGCCCTCGTGTAGCTGAACAGTGCGACGTTAATATTCACTCACTCACTCCCTCACTTGACTTGGGTGAGAGCTTAGAGACTGCTCTCTGATTGGGTGCTGGGTACAGTGATAAGTGACTCCGATTGGCTGCCCTGGGGGCTAAGATCTTCTACTATTGTTGAAAACCTTTTAAACACTGAATGAATGAATGTAAGACACGTGATTGGAATAGATTACTTAACCATTTCTATTTGGATAGCTTTAGTGGCTGTGCTAGCTGAGTTGCCATGATCACGAATTGGTGACCGGTGTGTCGTGAGTTCAAGCCTTAAGCCGCATTCAGACCAAGGCAGTCAGTGTCTAGCCAATCAGAGAATTCATCTCCGGCGAAATGAAGTCTCTGATTGGCTAGATGTTCAACGCTCGACGCTGACTGCCTTGGTGTGAAGGCAACCTTAGTGCCTTTGAAGATAGGGCTGTGTAAAGGAGGCTGATGGTTAAATCTGTTGAGACTCAATGTGCACCTGTTGAAGTCAGGAAGTTAGTTTGCCATTTCAGGTGTCATCTTCGTCATTTGAGAGTAGTTCAAAAATACAATGTCCGCCTATAAAGTCCTCATGTTACTTTATGGAATTACATTAATGTCGTACTATCAAGCAATATGAGGGCTATTAGTGACGGATCTCTTAAATTTGAAACTTGGTTAAGTGACGAAGATGACACCTGAGTTGGCACCTCTATCACTTACGTACTACACTACGGGGCATTGAGCTTTGACAGATTTTACTTGAATCGGTCCCTTCTACATGGTGGGTCTTCAGCTCAACCAGGACTTGTATGGCCAGGAATGGCTCTTATTGTTGACAATGCACATTAATCCGCCATAGCTTAAAGTTCTCACTTAGGGTTCATGGGGAAGTATAGACAGGGAAAGATAAACTCAAGTGTCCTAATCGTTACATTATAATTACTGAACGCACATCTATAGTATCCATTATTTTTTTCCATTGTGTGACGTCGATGACAATCCAACCAAATGACGTTAATAAATGTTCAATAAACAATCAAAAGCGTAAATTATTACGAAGAGCAGCGACTTGATCCTTACGAATGGTATTATTGTGCAACTTGTACATCACATCGAATGTATTTCATCATTTTACCAATATATAAATGAAAGCAGAGATGATATAATTTATTATATTGCTCATATTGATATTAGCTTAACAGAAAAAAGGGAAAAAAGAATATGTTGCAAAAGTAGATTTTTTTTTTAACATTAAGAATGCATGTTGAAAAGAAAAAGTGTTGCTTCAAAAAAATATTGGAGAAACTTTTTAAAACAAAAATGTAAGAGATTGTTAGTTAAAATTTTATGAGATACCTTTATTTTACCTTTCATTAGTTATTTGAGTAAGGATTGGTGTGATGACACTTTGGATTGAACTGCTTATTTTTTGAAGCAAGCATACTGTTTAGAGTATTACAATATATATATATATATATATTTTTTACACAGGCAGTTTTTAAATCCTTGTCCAGTACCGAAACGTTGAGCTGTTACAATATATCGAAGCTTTGTGTCAATATTTGAAACTTCTTCAAAGGAAATTAATTCTCACTGATATATATACTGAACTGATGTCTAGAGTACAATTTTTATATTCCGTCTAATCGAAAAAAATTCTTCCCAAAGCATCTAGAATCGGTTCAAAGAAATTTCTCGCGTGCTGTATTTCAAAGTTTAACTATCAAGTAATCGTTATTCTATAGAATGCCTAGTTAAATTGTAGAGTTCAATATCTTTATACACTTTAACTGACTTATCTAGTTATTTCATGGAATACCTAGTTACTCATGAAATAACGGACTTTACTCTTAACGGTAACATTATATATATGTGTTGTGTTATATTTTGTATGAGCCCCTCAACTGTTTTATTTAGCTTTTAATGGGTTTACTTCGTTAGTCAGTTAATACTTAGAGCTAACAAACAAAACTGTTTATTCTTACAGTATCAACAAAAAGGGGACTACGCAATTGCAAAATTACTATTTACACATTTAAACGCACGTCGTTGCCAAATGGCTAAAGTTCGTCTTAAGTATTCCACGTCTTTTCCTTTTGCTTGTCTCGCTCATTCAGAGCTCTCTCTGTTCGTTCGTTCTGTTTCTCGGCTGACTGTGGGATCGCCATTTGCCTCCTTGTGAAGTGAGCTGTGTCACGTGTCAAAGCGTCGCAAGTGCTACCATCCCATGAGTCATCCATATATTTATATAAATTTACATATATGTATAATATTGGTATTTTTAATGTAAAAGTAACTTGTGGTATAGTTTGTTTTCAACGGCAGGTTAGCTAAAGCTACCTTAAACAAGGAATTTTCAGTTAAACTAAATCGCTTGCTTAACCCGCGGTCACTCGCGCCTGTTTTTCTACCGTCGTTACTCGCGGGATGTAGAGAACACCCCAAACTTTTAACACGTGTATTTAATTATGAAAATAAAATTAAGTCATTATGATACATATTTATAATGTACAAGATGTTTTTTGTATTATACAAATAAAGTTATTAAATTTATTGCATACAAATGAGACTAACATTCATTTAAACTAAACATACAAAATTTTCATTTTAAAACTCATAATTTCATATTTTTTCATAAACCAGTTAAAACGTCTATACCAATAATAAATATACTTTATAAATAATGAGATAATGATAGTAGAATGTAGAAAAATAATATTTTAATCATTTTTCAAGCATTCAGAGCAGACTGTATACATATGCTCAACATCTCGCTGGAGTTTTCAGCCCTCCAGATAAACTTTTGAAGGTCATTCCATTCCAATCGTTCGAGAAAAAGGGAATGCATTAAGCCTGAAGGTTCAATGACCTAAAATGGGCAGCTACAGAAAAAATCATGGTTCTGCACATTCTTTTAAGAATCCTGGGAGGATTTTCTTGTTGCTGGGGTGTACAGAACACCCCGCGCGAGTGATCGCGGGTTAAATTTATATTTGTTGCAAGATCATAAAATATTTGGTCCATTGAGTAAATGTTTCATTGTCTACTTTAGTAGTCTTCGCGTGTCCACTAGTAATACGCCAAGGAAGTAGGCACACAATTACTTGGTCGTGTATCACATAAATGGGAAGTTTTTCTCATTAGGCACACTGCGTGTGATTTAATTACATCTTAGAGCCTCAACATCTTAAATGTCCTGCACATGCGGACAAAGATGTCATAAATTGATTGCTTGTTTATTCATGTCGCATTTGAAAGTCTCGCTTAGCCGCGTTTGTAACAGACCTCTATAAATTTTGAAATACCTTTAAATTGCCAGAAAAAAACCTTAGCCTTGATACTACTCTCTTCAAACTTCCCCAACGCACCTGCGCCAAAAAACAAAAACGGAAGTTTAAATTTTTGGAGTGAAGATACGTGCCGCTTAAAGCAGTGCTTCTAAAACTTTATCAATATATGTGATCCAGTATTCAGAATCATAATTTTCGTCGCCTATCCCCCCATACAATAATAATTGAATTGAATACTATACTTTGACGCTAAAGTTATAATATGACTTTAAACTCTTAAGTGCCACCAGCATTTAAAAACGTCTCGCTCAGCCAAAGCATTAAGTGCCGCGGAGGTATATGTACGTCTTACCGAAGGATTTTTTCGGTGCACTGGTATCCATAAAGTTATTCCAAAGTCTTTGGAATGCAATAAAAGGACCTTGTGGTAGTGTTTGCGAAGTATTTAGTTATTTCAGAGGATTTGCTTTTATTTGTTCCTCCTTGATTGCTTGATTGAATATTAACGTCGCACTGTTTAGCAACACGAGGGCTTTTGGCGACGGACCACCTAATTTTGAACCATGGTCAAATGACGTGGACGACACCTGAGCTGGCACCCCTCTCTCCTAACTACCACACCACACCAACGGGAGGACGTTTCAGCTCTCGACAGATTTAACGTGCATAGCTGCCCTACACGGCTGGTCTTTAGTGGTACTGGGCTCGAACTCGTGACAAGGCAAGCCACGGTCTGATACCTATACCACTCGGCTACCGCGGGCCACCTTATTTGTTCCTCTCCCTCTACCCTAATACATCACATACGAGCTCCTACGTAGAAAACGGTGGCGTTTGAGAGCCAAGTACATAATTTTTGTATAATCAGCAATTAAATAATTATAAACCGTACAAATTATCAAGATAAGTGTCAGTTTTTGTGCAAAATTTTATAAGCCGATGGGATCTCTGTTAATTAATAAATTTCTTAACTTAGTATTGTTAAATAGTAAAATATATTTTGCACACAGTACCAATACATTATCAGTATATATGCCTATTTTATAGTCAGAATGCATTATTTTTAATTTTAGTAGATTAATAATTTAAAGTAATCTTGCTTTTTCGACTTTTCAATATGCTTGCGTCCCCTTAATACAGTTATCCACGCCCGTAGGGGTTCGCGCCTTACAGTTTGAAAACGGCTTTGTTATATTTGGCACGCATATGAAATTCTTAGTTAGGACAAATTTACATCGCTTAACTATGTACAGTCACTCAAAAAAGTATCGGGATATACTACCAATTCATAGATTTTTATCGTAATATTTTACTTAAACATACAAATGAAACAAAAAAAAAGTAAATGTTATTTTAGTAAATACAAATAATTTGAACAAAACTCATGCATTAATGCTATTGTGTTTAAAATTGATAATGAAAGAAATCGAGTTAAAAAAACGTGCTCAAATAAGACTTGAGACATTTCCCAAAAAATTATGAAGAACAATTCAAACTTAGAAATTAATATCTTGTTGAGCAGCCCTTGCTTGATATGACCTCTCGAGTTCTATTTGCATAGATTGGATCAATTTTTTCCAAAACGATCTATCTATTTTGGTCCACACTTCGACCAAATATTTTCTTAAATCCTGCTAGTTAGAAATTTGGTGCTTATATAGTTTTTGTTGCAAATAATCCCACACATGTTCAATGGGATTAAGGTCTAGACTTTGTGCAGGAGTATTAATAACACTAGGACAGTGGTGGAGGACCCATAACTTGAAAATATCTGCAGTATATTTTGGGTCATTATCTTGGTACAAATTAAAATATCCCGAGATTCCCAGCTTGCTCACACTTTGCTTTAAATTTCGCTTGAAAATGTCAAGATAGACATATTCAATTCATTATACCATCAATAAAATACAAGCTCCGAATCAAGAGCTTGCCATGCAGCCCCAGACAATTTGGTTATCCCCTCCATGTTTGACATTAGGCCGTAAATTTTTTGACCTGCATTGCTGTATTTGATTTCCACCAAACTTTTTGCTTGCCTTCCGATCCGAAAATATATTTGCTTTCATCAACAAAAATTATATTTCCCCAATATTCTGTTGGCTGCCTTACATACATTTTAGCAAATGCCAACCCTGCTCGTCTATTTGCTTTGCTGATGTAGGGCTTTCTTTGAGGTACTCTGCCATGATACTTATGTTTTCTTAAAACATTTCCGACAGTTTCAGGATTTACTGATTTCTCGAGCCTACTTTTACATCACAAAGTCACTTTTACTGCTCTAGTTTTTGGATTAATGTATATTTGTCTCACAATCCACCTCTCTTCAAGTTCATTAAATACCCTTGGATGCCCGATCATTGCTAGTTTTCCAACACCATTTGTTTTCTTGAACCTGTCATTGATGTTAAAAACAGACTTGCTCAATTTCAAGATTTTTCATATACAGTGAACTGATTTCCTAGCTCATTCCAATGACTTATTACGAGATTTCGCACACCAGCCAATATATTTTTTGTTTCTGGTCATTTTTTCTATAAATAATCTTATCTGTTAAAACGTTTATGTTTAAACACTTCTAGTCTAAAAAAGGGGTGCGAAATTAAATTCTATTGATACGCTGTATATTTGTTAAATATCATTTCAAAAGTGTCCCGATACTTTTGACTTCAGTGTGCCTTTGAATTATATTTGAAAAGCTCGATCAAAGTAATTCTATAATATTAATAAAATTTTCCTTATATACTGCACACCAAACGTTGAAATATTTTTGCTTTTGTTTTAATGTAATAAATATTTTTATAAATGGCTTTATACAGTTATGCATGCCAAATCTCCCAATACTTTTTTAATGACTATATTGCTTTAAAAGTTAATATTTAGGAACAAAATATTTGGTAGTCGTTTATTAAACGACCATTTTGCCAAAAAAGAAACCGTTGCCAAATTCGCAATATACAGCCGTAAAGTAAAACCCTTTCTCGCGCATAGGTTTTTGAGTTTGCATGTAATTTTAATTAAATATGCAAATAAAGTACAAACTCTTCAAAATCATTGCCTATTGGTTAAAGAGGCTAGTTCCTAAATTCTAATTGCATAATTCCATTAATAGTTTACTGTAAGAAAATGCATTTTTCATAGGCATTACATGTACATTTCGTCACAGACTGAAAATATCGCATTAAGTTTTAATGAATATACGAGTCATTTTTAACTGTAAAGCAATAATAACAAACTATAATAGTAAAAACTCATAATTTGGCTTAAAATTTATTAGAAATAGATGTCTACAAAAACAGACATAAAAACCAACATTTGCATTTATGATAGGAATATATAGGTTGTATATTAATGCACTTTCTAAAATTAAATAAAATCAAATATTTGACATCGTAATAGAAAATTGAGCATAAACACGAATGTAGCACAATTTTAAAGTATAAATAAAATTTTGCATTGGGATTGTGTATCAAGTAGCATTTAATATATTTCAATGGAAATTTTATAATTGAATTACAGTTAAAATTTCAGTTTCTTCTTACGTTAGAGAAAAGATTTAACTTCAGAAAAATAGCCCTATTCATATTAAGTTTCAATAAAGATCTTTCTCCCCACTAAGGCTGAAAATATCTACCTTTAAATTCAAATCTTTCTACAAAGTATTCAAATTAGTCGCAAGTTAAAATAAACTGAATTTTGGATGAATATTTTAAATATTTTGTTGAGAAATCCACCTACAAGATTACCTACAGATCCAAATTTAAATGAAGTCAAGTATAAAATCAACAGCTTAGTTGTAGTCTAAATGACATTGAATTTGTTAAACTGGATTTTATATTTAAAAAGAGTCGTTTTAAAGCATCGTCCGAAAGAATTCTTAAAGTTTAATGCTAATTTGTCAACTTTCGTTAGGAAACATCACATCTGGTTTATGTAGAAATTTGATGCATAAATCTAAAGAGTAGTCATTCTAACAATCACATTTTAGGTATAGCCTTTCCGAGAAAAAAAAATTCTATTAATCAAGGCTAAGCATGTCGAACAGTCTTTCATGAAGGCTGATACAAATAAAATTCTACATCATTCCAGATGGCTCCATATCCTATTTCCAATTCACACCGTAAACACATTACATCGTTCAGTAACAAAGATGGATTTTTATCAATCACTTCATTTTTCTGCAAAAAGTACATATATATATCGGATGAAGTAATTAAATTATGACCCGATTTAGGCATGCATTTTCTTCCAAGAGCATCTAAAACAGAGATTTCGCAATTGAATCGAAGTAGCTTGTTGCTCTCTTCTGAAAATTTAATGATAATTTCTTCCTTTCCACCACTCTCCATCACACAAAAAGCTATGGTCAGTGTCCTGTTATCTCCTGCTGTGGTTATTACGTGGTACTTCAACACTTGTCCTGGTGAAAGAGTACTAAAATTTCTTAAGTTGCAGAAGAACGTACGCCTTTCAAATCCTAGTCTAGTTCCAGCAAAACACAAGTTTGGTCTAGGCGTGTCCAATCCAACCACCCACATTTGGCAACGAAGCGTGAGGGTGTCTTTCATTACGTATTCGTTCATTTCCGATTTAAAGTATTCTGTAGGTTCTGCTATTTCGAAGTGTCCACCTTTGATGAATTGGCTTCGATGATTTTCCTTCTTTACAAACGTTCCCTTGCTGGTGAGTAATGAAAGTTGAAAGTCTACTTCAATGATGCTAGGTCCGCTGTCCTGTTCTCTGTAGATACCGACAGAAAGAAATTTTTCATCTTTTTCGTTTATTGCCAAATGCCACGATGTACTTCTCAGAGATTCGACTTCGAAAACGGGACTCTTGATGCTCTCCGGAGCAAATAATGCGAGAAAGTTTTCTATTGCCCATAGATATGTAAAATCAGCTGGGGTATCGACATCATTAGTGGCCATATTAAATTTTAAAAAATATATATTCCGGATACTGTCAGTAAGATCACTACTTAGGTGTATTTGGTGAAATGTACAAGCTTTCGTTTATAAGATATTCAACTATTGTTGAAGACCTTTTAAACACTGAATTTTAGTCACGTGATTATAGAATAGATTACGTAACCATTTCCATTCGGATAGTCTTAGTGGCTGCACTAGCTTAGTGGTCATGATCACGAATTCGTGAACGCTCAAACTTTAGTGCATCTGGGGACAGGACTGTGTAGAGGGGGCCGATGGGTGTTAAATCTGTTGAGGTTCGATGTCCTCCCCTTGGCGTGGTGTTGAAATTAGGAGAGTGGGGTACCATTTCAGGTGTCATCCTCGTCACTTCAGAATATTTGAAAATTACAAATGTCCACTGCTACTAGTCCTCGTGTTACTTTATAGAGAGAGTTACATTAATGTTGGAGTATCAAGCAAGATGAGGGCTATTAGTGATCTCTTACTTTGAACCTTGGTCAAGTGACAAAGAGGATATCTGTGCCGGCACCTCCATCTCCTAAGTACTGCAGTACATAAACGGGAGTACATTGAGCTTAGACACATTTTACGTGCATAGGTCCCTTCTACATGGTCTTCAGTTCAACCAGGACTTGAACCCACTTCACTGCGTAGCTCCAATCTAAGTGTCTTCTAGTGTAGACGTCTAATCCACGTTAATCTGCCATGGTTTAAAGTTAGAGTCCATGTGGAAGCGTAGAGAGCGGGTTGGCAATATAAAGTGTCTTTCTCGTTAAAATTACTAAACACATCTCCAGTAGCCCTTGTTGGATTCCATTCTGCAACATCAATGAAGTGTCATGAGTTCAAATCTAATACCGATGATGTTCCACCGGTGTCTTCTTCCTTCAAATACATTAAAATTACTAAATGCACATCTCCAGTATCCCTTGTTTATTTCCTTTCTGCGCGCGACGTCGACGAAAATTCAACCAAATAACGTTCATATATATATAACTAATCAATAAACAATCAAATGGGCCCACTGGACAAGCGCCTCCCCATGAACTGTATCTCAGCCCCCAGGGCAGCCAATCAGGTACTGTATCACTGTCCCCGCACCAATCAGGGGAGTAGCTCTCCCAGCAAATTAAACACCAACTTTCAACAGATAAGTAATCTGACCCGCTCCGATTTCCCCGCCCAACCAATCGCCCGATATGCCACTAAGCAGAAAGGAAAACCCATTCGTCAAGCTCCCCATCATAGACTTATCATGATATGGGATTGAGGACTGTCTTACAGTCCAGATGCCCAAAACACAACGCCCATTCAAAAATTCAAATTCAATCAAATGGGAAATTTTTACGAAGGGAAGTGACTCGATTCTTACGAATTGTGTAATTTGTATTTCATGATGACGCGAGAGATAGTTCTTGATTGAATATTGCTAGTTATTCAAAAATTTAAAGTAAATCGAGGAATCCAATAAACTCCGATATGGCTGACGACGATGCCAGAACTGCTGCTTTTACGTTCTTTTGGACAATTGAAAATTGCCCCATACTGCTCTCTCCCAAAAGTATCGTAAGTCCCATCTTCTACGTAGACTGTCTCCATAACACAAAATGGCGCTTGGAAATAAAAAATGTGGAACAAGAATATCTTTTGTATTTTATTCACAGAGACCAAGATAACGCCCTTATTCTGTAACAATAATCTTCGAACTTTCCTTTATCGCCGCTGATGGATCGCCGATAAGTTCCGAAAGACATCAAAAACAGTTTGTCCATGGAAACTTTTTCGAATTTAATCTGCCCAGTGATGACGTATTTCGATCAAGAAAGTCCGAGTTCCTCTCAAACGATACCCTGTCACTTCGCTGTCGTATGTGGGAGGTAAAAAAGGATATAAAATCAAAAAACCTATGCTTTGCTCGCACTCGTCTGGGGTTGGAGAGACTTACAATAATTTGGTGTGTCAGAGGGTTCAGCACTCTACGTCCTGGTGAGGAAGTTGAATATCAAGTCTTTCTAGCCAACGCCAGGCCTTCTACGCTGAATATGCGCTTGTGTGTGATTGTGGATAGTGGCGAAAAGTACGTTGTAGTGAAATTTTTAAAATGCAGCGATATGAACTTTTTACACTTCAACTGCGAACTTTCTGTCCTGGACATAACGGGCAAAAAACATTTCGCCAAAAAATCTAGGATTTTGCTGACTGCATGTGATAGACATATGCAGTTATTCCGCTGGGAGAAATTGCTGGAAGATAAAAAATTGTTTTTACCGTATGATGTGTTGTGCATAAGATGCGAGTTTGAAATTGGATGCGGAGTTTTACAATGAGAGTGAAAAATACGTGCGATTGACCGCAGTGGCTCCAATTTCAGAAAGATGGAGACTCATTTGATGAAGTGCCATGCCGAGGATTTCCAGTTTACAAAAATAAGGCGCAAAACAATCTTCAGGTTTTTACTTCACTCATTGTAGTTTTTTTTTTTTTATTTGAGATTACTGCAGGGTTACTCATTCCCCTCCAAAGTTTCGATGCTCTGTATTATTATAACTAAGATGAGGACAGCAAAAAAGAATACTTGAGAGAATACAGAAACTAGTCAAGATTTTTCCGTAAATTTTAAAAGTGTTCTGTGTGTGAAACTTTGGTTATATATACCCGGCATACATTAATACAATTGTACAGTTTCTGCTGCACTTTTCTCAACGTGGTACTATCAATGCTATGGACAAGTGTTATGTTCATGTTATCTGTAAACTTGATTTTTTACATAAAACCAAGTTTCCTAACCCTCGTTGCTACGAGGTGTAGCAAAACTGCATAGAAAGATAACACGCACTTTCAATAACGTTGGCAGACCCATGTTTGGGTAGGCTATGGCAGGAGCTGGATTATCGCCGCATAAACATGGTTTCCCACATGGAACACATAAAATATGTATTAAAAAATTGAATTATTTTCGCATTCCCTTTCAAATTATATTTTGCTGTATACATATAAGTTCTGGTGTAACGCTGCGAAACCTTGGACAGAATTGTTAATGACCCTGTATAGCATGAAGATGTTACAGCAATTCAAAACCTTTGATTAACACCAAACAATCTTATTAATAATATTTAAGCATATATATTTACCATTTTTGATACAGATATTAATCATAAATTTCACATCGAGCAAAATAAGTCTTAACTTATCAAACATTTTTCCTCCAAAAATTTAATGTACTTCGGTTATATTAAAGTTCTATTAATTATAATGAACTAAAGAGCTATATCTATAAAGACTTTTCAGTTTCTTGTGAACATATATTTAATGTAATCGAGAACTTGAATTATATTTTGAAAAATGTTCGAATTGAAAACTCTTCTGTAAAGGGAAAGCTCGTGATAAATTTATCTTACAAATGACAGAGTTTTGACCGTATTATTGATGCTTATCACTTAATTTAAAATACAATAATATAATGCAAGTAAATTTTAAAAAGCAGCTGTATTAAATTCCATCCTTGGTTTTTTGTGGACAATGTTTTTCAAACCGAATAATTTTATGTATATAAATGAATATACTATTTTTGTACTGTTATTGCGTCATCTTTATGTGAAATTACCTTTATACTTTTATTAATAAAATATTTAAAATGTAAACTTGTTTCAAATTTTTTCAAGCCATTTTTTAAGAGAATTCCGATTGTATATATATTTCTAAAGAGTTCAGAAACCAGTTAATCTGAAGATTAGCTAGGTAATATGCACATCAAATAGGGCAATTCGCTTAAGGGCGGAAAATTGTTTCAGTTCTCAAATTACATAGGTAATCAGCGAATTATCTAGATAATATGCATTTAATCTATGAGGCACTCGTTAAAAGGAAAACAATCATTGGTGAAACCGCAACAACGTACGCTTAATTTAAATGTTTTATATCTAAAGAATAAAGTCAATACAATTAAACAATCGACACATTAGTTGATAAAGTCAATTGAAAATAGCTGTCATTTTGCTCTTTGCCTATTAAGACTGTGAGATTAATAGCATAGGGCAGGGGATTCAAACTCGCAGCCCGCGGGCCACATCTGGCCCGCAACTAACATTTTTGAGGCCCGGCCAATGTATTGGCACACAACAGTATATAATAAAATACCAAAATTTCTCCCGAAGTAGGAAAGATAGCAGAGAAGAGATGTCAAGTGTAAGGACTTAAACATTAAATTTTACTTGCTATTTTATATAAGTTTATTATAATGTATTATTCGAAATAAACCTACGTTTCTATATGAATATTGATTTTTTACGGCCAACCTAGAGTTAAACCTTGTTTGCTTGGCCCAATTTTGCCTTTTAGTTTGACACACTTGGCGTAGGGTCTTAGTCGGGCATGCAGTTTAATGAACTATAACTTCTTTTATTGGTTGAGATTGCTAAATCGGTATGTGCAGCTATACTTTGTGATATCGGAACTTTTAACACTTAATTTGTTTCCAGGAGATATTATTCGTCGTAATTAAACTAACCATAAATTAATTCTTTTATCGTATACATTTACTATATATCTCTACTAGCTTGTTTCTACATATTTACGACAAATCAATATTGGATAAATCAACATTTTCAATCAAAATTCAGTGCTAAAAAGTTGTTTGTGCTAGCGAAAAGTTGTTTATTTTCGAAAAGACTGGCGATAACATTACAATATGGTTACCTTGATATTCTTATCGTGTGGTGATGTGGTTGTCATGGGGATAACGTATATTAGTTCATTTTTGGTTTTTTAGCGGTAACCCTATTAATTTCAGACGGTTTTAATTCCATTTCTAAGAAAATTGAACCATTTTCATTGCCTTTGTTAAAGCTACTATTTTAGTTTTCTGTTGTATTTGGCACTATTTTTCAATATGGATGATTCTAATATCATTGGTGAGTACTATATCTTTTAAAGAGATACGAGGGTGCTGTGCTTTTAATTATTGCTATAAATTGCGCATTTCCACTTCATTTTAAACATTCCTTGCTGAATGAAATTCATTAAAGGAAATAGCAGTTTTGGAATATTGCAAATTATCAGCAATTATTGATTATTAATTTTTATTTATATTACATAATTTTATGTATATAATTTTTAATGCAGTTATGTTATTATAATTATTATAGAATATATGTTTATTATTGTAAATTACATAACGTAATTATTACATATTATATTGATGTTAATTATTGGTTGATATTGGTTATTTTCAAGATATTTTCTTTATTTCAGATAAATTTCAAAGTAGTTATTAAAAATGATTTTCCTGCCTATTGTTTAAACCTAGGTCGCTATCTTGGAACTAGGCAACTACTTGGAGCTTAGTACTCGGATATCAAATAAGTTTCATTACTTATTTAATACGTGGGAAACTTTCGATTGCGCCTTTAAAGGAGCAAACAGTTAATCTGCAGATTAGCTTGATAATCTGCACATTAACGGCTTTAGAACATAAACAACTTTTTCAAGGAATGAGGCAGCCGATCTCAATACAATATTTCTTGGATCGAATTTCTATTTCGTTAACGTGATTCAAAACAACTAGACTTGCATTCAATTTCCCTCTTACAGCTCTAAAAGATCATTCACATTGAAGTAGTAAAGAAGGTATTGTAAGAAATAGTAAATCCAAGGGTTGTGTGCTCTCAAGCAAAGACTTCTGATTTGCTTTATTGACTACCTTGGGGTGAATGAATTATTCATTGAAGTTCATTTGAATAAGGGCTTGTCAAATTAATAACGCTATCCTTAAATTCGGAATCCCTTAATATTTTGATACAAACTTCTAAAAAACACTTTTTTAAAAAAATTAAACTTTTTTCTTACTCTGCAGAAATTTGTGTTTGGTTATATATGAAAAAAGGTTTTTAAATTATGTAGCGACTAATGCACGTTAAAGTTTGACTACATTCGGAAACGTGATTTTTAAAAAGCCTACAAACTAATCTTATTTTTTTTAATATTTAGTGTCGCTTAGATTGGGATACACGAATAAAATTGTTTTAAAAATATTATTATTATAAAAAATGATTTAAATGTGATATTTTGGTAAAAATGAACATAGAATTATTTATTTTCAAACTTTTTCCTTTTGTGAAAAATGCTTCTGTAATAATATTTTGCCTTTTGATAGCTAAGATTTTTTTCAGAGTGCCTGAACAAGGATTATGAAATAATACCCTTTTTTTCAGAGTTACTACCAATTGTAATTATACTCGTATTTTCCTAAAATGTATTTATTCTGTTGTATTAAAATATGGATGAAAAAAATCTACTTCTAAGTTATATATTTCAAAAGTCCTAGTTCAGGCTCTGTACACAGGTCTGAGTTATATATGGGCAAATACATGAAAGGAAGTTATATTTTGAAAATAAATAATTCTATGTTCATTTTTTGCCGAAATATCGCATTTAAATTTTTTATTCAAATAATGTTCTTAAAACTATTTCATACGTGCATTCTAATCCAAGTGACACTATATATTAAAGAAATGTTCGTTTGTACGCTTTTGCAAAGTCACGTTTCCGAACGTAGTCGTATGCCATAAATCACGGAATTCAAAGTTTCATTGCTGACCTGGCGTGGAGAGTAAAAAGAATACCCAGGTTTCATCCTCACCACTTGAGTGGGATTCAAAATTATCTTGAAGTCTTTGAAGATCTGTTGTGTAGAGGGAAATGACGCACGTCAAATCTGTTGAGACTCAACGTCCTCCCGTTGATGCAGGTGCTAGCTCTTCACTTGACTAAGGTTCAACATTACGAAGTCCGTCGTCAATAGCCCTTTTGTTGTTTTATAGTCTGACGTTAATATATGAGAAGGGACCCAAAAATAACCGGAATCGAACTGTTACACGCGAATGCTTTGTAATGAGTAGGACTGGGACTGTTGGGAGATGTTAGCCGGGGGTCTCTCTCGAAGTTTAGTGAGCAGGTGTCAGTTTGAGTTAAGCGGTTTGCATGTTGAGCTCTATTGTGTGCGTTCCTATTTCAAGTATTTGATAATAAGTCAGATGGTCAACCACAAAGAAAACAATTGTGAGCGAAGTTTTGCTTTTTGCACGCAACACTGCAGCCGAGACTGTTGGGATGCTTCGACAAACCTTTAATGGTGATGCCTTTTTTAAATCACAGGTCTGTGAATGGTTTTCTGGTCCAAACGGGGCAACATGTCAACTGAAGACATGCTGCTCCCAGGGGGTCGTACGGCAAGAAGAAAAATTATGAAAACATTTCCAAAATCAAATGTACAGTTGATGAAGATCGTCGAAAGACCATTGACGAAATTTCCGAGGAAACGAACGTGCCATGAAGCACATTCACGAGAATTCTTCAGCCTCCACTGCTTTGATGGTTCGACAGTTTTTGACAAACAACAAATGGTTTATGCCTCATCCACCTTACTCACCTGTTCTGGCTCCGTTGGACTTTATTTTGTTTCCATGGATGAATAAAAGCCTGAAAGTAAAGCGATTTAGTAATGCGGATGAAGTCGTGGAAAATACTCTAAAGGTTTTGAACAGTATCCTGCCTTAAGTGTTTCAGAACTATTTTAAGTAGTGGTAAAAGCTTTGGTACAAGTACATCAATATATGTGGACAACACTCTGAAGGGGACTAATGTAGAGTTCAATAAAAAAAAATGCAAAAAAAATTCTGGTTACTTTTGGGTCCCCCTCCCTCACTACTCTCACTCCACAGGTCTTAGTCTAGTCTTCTGCCTCTGCCACTCTCTAGTCTTCTGATACCTCTACACTTGAAGGATAGGTTTATAGCATTAAAATCTCTGGTTAAGCTCAATCCTCCAGAGTAAATCATTTGCTAAACTAATCATTATATTCCAGAGGGTCAATGGTCTTAGCATTTATATGTGAAATTTCAAATGAGAACGGAAATTCTCTCTGGGAACTCTTTAAACATTTTACTTTAAGTACGAATTAGAATTTCATCGCAAATTTAAAAGGGAAAATAGAGTTTTGTAGTCTTTTAGGATATAATGCTTCTATAATTTCATTTATACATCAAGAAATATTTGAACTGAAGAAATTAATTTTAATGTTTAATTTCTTAGGATAGAGAGAGAGAATACGCATTAAAAAGTATTGGTACTTACGTGTTATACCATCAACCAATTTCTTCAAATCAAAATACGTTGCCAAATGCTACGATATGCAGTTATTTTTGGAAACCCATTCCAGCTTATGTTCAGATACAATAATAAGGATGACAGTATTTGGCAACGTATTTTGAATTGGCAACGATTTTCTTTTTATTTGGCGATATTGGTAACACACACAATGGTATTACACACAAGTACTGACTTATGTGAAAAATAAAATAAGGGTATGTGAGAATAATGAATTGCTTATTTAACATAAAAAATGTATGATATCCTGCTCGAAAAACACAACTGAACAGTTTTATCAATTGTATACAAATTTCTTTTCCCTGTTCTTTAGGATGAAAGTAGTAGCCAATTAATTAGTTATATTCTCTAACTTAAAGCAATTTGGATTTGAGTTTGAGTCCTCGTGCCACTAAAGACCTACAATGTAGAGGTTTCGATGCACTTAAAAGCTGTCGAGAATCAAAATCCTCAAGTAACATGGAAGTTAGGAGAGTTGGAAGCCCCTTATGTATCATCTTCGTCACTTAATCAAGGTTTAAAAGGTATGAGGTCCGTAGCGAACAGTCCTCTCTGTTTCAAAGTAACACGTTAAAAAATTGTTTACGTGAATCTCACTGAAAAGGTTTAATGAGATCTTACCCATCTACATAGCGGTTTTTCTGAATTTTGCACTCGAATGCTCAATAGATTCAAAACATTTGTTAATTTCAAATTTAGTGTTGTGCTACCATTTGGATAAGGAGCCTCACAAATTTATAGAATTCGTATTCATTCCTATTTAAATTACCCCTCTAGACACAAAAGAATCTCATTTTGATTTACAGTATTCTATGAAGGTATTGCAGCGACTCCTAATTACACAAGCAACAAACAAAAAAACTACAGGAATAAAAGCGCTTAACGACTATGTCGAAAATGGGAAGCTCTTTTGCCCTAGTCTTACGCGTGCATTGCAGACTAGCAAGTCGTCAGTTCTATTCACCCTGCCTCAAAACAGCAACTTAAGTCACACTCCATTCCAACTACTTGCACCGAAGGATTGATTCTGGAACTGAACATTAGATGGCAGCACAGCCTCAAATTGCTGGTTGATTATGCATTCATTCCATAGAGAGTCTGAATGAGCGAATATTAACGGCGCACTCTTCAGCTACTCAGGGCTTTTAGAGATGGACTTCGTAAGTTTGAACCATGTTCAAGTGAATGTAGAATCTAAGACAGTCCCAATATGTCTAACTATTGGATTCTAACAGAAACTGGATCCATCATCTCAACAAGAGACTACCCACAACGTCAACGGAAATGTGTTCCAAAGACTGGAGATGGTTATTTTCTAGTCATTACTACAACTGATATACTTCTCTTAGAAAATCCATCTACAGTAGAAACAGTAGGAAGGGAGTACGCGTAGCGACCTCTTCTTCCACAAGTATCAAACAAGGAAAGAAATAAAAGGGCTTAACCCGCGGTCACTCGCGCCTATTTTTGCTACCGTCGTTACTCGCGGGGTGTAGAGAACACCCCAAGCTTTTAACTCGTGTATTTAATTATGAAAATAAAAATTAAGTCCATTGATACATATTTTTAAAATTACAAGATGTTTTGCATTGCTACAAATAAAATTATTAAATTTATTGCATACAAATGAGACTAACATTAATTTAAACTAAACATACAAATTTTTATTTTAAAACACATAATTTTATATTTTTTCATAAACCAGTATATATAAAACGTATATATACCAGTAATAAATATACTTTATAATTAATGAGATAATGATAGTAGAAAGTATAGAAAAATAGTATTTTAACCTTTTTGCAAACATTCAAAGCAGACTATATACATATACTCAACTTCTCGCGGGAGTTCTCAGTCCCCCCCCCAGATAAACTTTTGAAAGTCTTTACTTTCCAATCGTTCGAGAAAGAGGGATTATATAAGGCCTGAAGGTTCAATATGGGCAGCTACAGAAAAAATCGTGGTTCTGCGCATTCTTTTTAGAATCCTGGGAGAATTTTCCTGTTGCTGGGGTGCACAAAACACCCTGCGCGAGTGATCGCGGGTTAACGAATGATGTGAAAGGGGATGGCTCTTCGATCCTGTCATCAAATGTATATTCGGAGGACTTGAGGACCTGTAGGTTGGTGGTTAAAATAAACATCCTTGCCAGGGTTCCTTAACAGCTTCCGTCCAAGACTTAAATTTTGGACCTTAGAAATTATCCCTTTGAAACTGTTCCTGATCTTTTCCCCTGAAAACTAATTTAAATAATTGCAAGTCTGAAAATATTTCGAGGTGTTCAAGTTACACTTTAGGTGAAATTGTTGCAGAAATACAGCCAAAAAATTTTCAATGAATTACTTAAGGTACACCTTCTGTACCTGTACACCTTCTGGTATCTGTACACCTTCGAAGAAAACTTTTTGAAAAACTGTAGTATTTTCTAATAAAATATTTTTTACTGATGAAATATAACTTAAAACTATGAAAAATACATTTAATATGCTACTTGTAGAACAAAAAAAATTTTATGGAGTAAAACATAGTGTAAATAGTAATTAAATTAATTATTAGAATAAAACGCACATAACTCAAATGTAAACTAAAATATCACTTTTCTGTAAATTTGATATTGATCATCATAACATCTTTTAGGGCTGGTACCATTTTCTGATGATAATCAGTTTATTACACTTTTATCAAAGGTTCGAGTAAAAGAACATTGAAAAATCATTAAAAAATTATTACGAGCATGATATATAACTTAGTTCAGTGTTTCTCAAACTGTGGAGCGCGCCCCTCTAGGGGGGCGTCATAACCCTACAAAGGGGGCTCGAGCAAATTGAAAAGTCGAAAGCAAAAGACTATTTTTAAAAAAATTATTAATTTTCTGAAAGTAAACAAGCAAAATACATTCATATATCAGTACTGTTCAATGTATTTTATAGTTAATTTAATAATACTAAATTAAGAACGTTTAATAATTACCAGTAATCCCATGGGCTCTTCATATATAAAATTAATTTTTGCATATAACTTATCCTGATGATTTGTCCTGATTAATTATTTCAATGCCGATTAAAATAACACCGTTTAACACGTAGGCGAGCGCATGCGATGTATTGGGAGGAGTTATAGTAAAGGAATAAATATTTTGGTGATATCTCGGGGGTAATAGCGCCAAGCTGTTGTTTATGTTAGCCAAGATGGGCGATAATATTACAATATGATTTGGCTTAATATTTTTATCGTCTGTCGATGTGGTTCCCTGGGGATAACGTATATTAGAAATAACTTTTATTCGTTTTCACAATAACCTTTAATTTCAGACGATAACTTTAAAAATTTAACCATTTTTCAGTTTAATTTTCTATTTGCGTCTTCTGTTTAGTCTGAGCGCTTTCGAATATGGATATTTCACAAATGGTGAGTACTAGAATATTTTTTTCTTAAAGAATAAGTGTTGTGCTTTTAATTATCGCTATAAATAGTTTATTTTCGTTTTTAAAATGTTTTTACGTTCTTTTGTTCGATGATACTCGTTGGAAGAACTTGCAGTGGTTTATATATTATAACTTTCATTACTTTGTAATTGATATTCTAATTTAATTTTAACATACATTATGTAATTATTTTATTCTAATAAAAAAAAAATGTATTCTATTTGTAATCATCATATAATATTCGTTATTTATAATTGTTTCTTTTAGCATTTATTTATAACTATTATTACACACATATATTTTGTTATTTATAATTAATATATTGTTATTTTTTTATAATTAATTTATATTGTTTTATTTATTAATATATATATATATATTGTTATTTATTTATAATTATATAATATTGTTATTTATTTATAATTAATATTTATAATTATAATTATTACCTTATTTATAATTATTATCTTGTTTATTTATAGTTATGTATTACGAGTTCTCTTATGCATTAATTTTATTTTTTACAATTCGACGATTATTCTTTTTAATAATTACTATTTAATTACACATGATTATTATTTCTAATAACCGTTATAAAATCGTACTATATGAATATTATATATAATTACGATAAAATAATATTATAAGATTATTATATGCCATAAACATTATTGGTTCATGTTATTTTTATTACATATATTATTATTATTTTTGGGGGATCTGGTTTTTTCAATCTCTTCCTAAAATTTTATTTGAAATACATTTCAATGCATTTCAAAACAATTCTTTAAATTATTGTTTTCATTATAAATTACCGCTAGGCCACCATATTGATTTAAAGAAAAGCTCGTTTGGCGTGTATCACCCCAAAACAGCACTTTAAAACCCCCCCGTTATCAAATTTTTCCCGAATAATCAACCCCTGTGAAATGTAAACCAAACACTGCCCAAAAATTTTATTGCATTCCGGCCTTGGGAAATTTTTTTCATGCGCCCCAGAAAAGACGTCTTAGGAAAGACGTTTATATAGGGCCCGGGGGAAATTAACGCACTGGCAGGGGACGTTTATATACGCAAAAAAGAGGTTAAAATGAAATTTAGGGTTTTTTGTCAAAAAAAAAGTATTATTTAATTTAATACATTGCTATTTATGAGGGGGGGGATAAAAAAATTCGATTAAATATTGGGTCCAAAAATTTTTTAAACCTGCCTTAGTTAAAAAAAATATCAACTTTTAAATATGAAAGTGGTAGGGTTCTTTAAACTATAAAACAAATTTTTTTAAAAAATTTAAACTAATTTGGTTCAAATTGTTCTGATATTTACGGTCAGATTTTCCAATACGTTAAAAAATTCATTTTGGGTTAAAAGGGCATTCACAAAAATCGAAGAGAAAATCGATTTTTTAATTTTGATTGAAAAAAAAATACCATTTTTTTTTTATGCATTTTAAATTTTTTTTTTTATCAAAAAAAAAAAAATTTGAAGTATTTTAATATTTTAAAAAAATTGTTTACATTTGTCAAAAACCCCAAAACAGCTGATCCCCGCCCCTTCAAATCAAAAAAAAAAGACACATGCTACTTTTCAGCCTTATCAAATAGTTTAAATTGATAAAAAAAATTTATTTTGATCAGCAATTTATTCAGGAAAAAAGGGAAATGAATAGTTGTAGCTTTTCTTACTTTGTTAGCTTTCATGTTTTTTTTTGTGGTTAAAAACACTGGTGTGCAAAACTTAAGCAACAGGTGGGTTTATTATAACTTCACGAAAAAAACATCTGAGAGACATGAAATTTGAAATGAGGGAGATATTTGGGACGTAAAAGGGTGACGAAAGCATCGGCGCTGAAAAAAAAAAAAACCCTACATGGTCAAACAAAAAAAAAGCTTTATTGAACGCATAGTATCGTGACTCATGATTGTCTATCCAACAGAAAGAACAAAACAGATGTTCCTTAATAATATGCCTCCCCTTCTACAATGGTTGCTTCGCACCGTCTCCGCATACTCAAACCAGCTGGTGCAACTTTTTTGAGGGGGGAGTCCATTCCTCAATCAACATCCGTTTGAGGTTGGTTGTACCCGGATGATGTGAGGGGGGAAACTTCCCCGCATCCCAACATGTTCGATGGTTTAATCGGGGGCACGCTGGCCAATCCATTCAGTGATATCTTCATTTTCCAGCAGCCCTCAACAGCAAGAGTGCGATTGGCTGCATTGTCATCCATAAAGATGAAGTCTGGGCCAATGGCACCCTCGGAAAGATGCAGATGGGGAAGAAGTACCCCCCAAAAACCATCCCCGGTTATAACCCCGTCGAAAAGGGGAAGCTAGTTCCCCCCGTTCAGCATAATGCCCCCCAGACAAGAACCCCGGACCACCGTAAGATGTTTTTCCCTTGATGTTCGGGAAAAAAACCGGGTCCGATCTCTCTCCAAATAAAAACGCGTTGAGAATCGCTTCGGTACGAACCGACCTCACCCTAAAGAAAAAACCCCCATTGATCAGTTGCCCGTTTTTGTGCTCTGTCCCATTGTAAAGGGGGCCGGGGCCATTTTTTCAACGGGAGGCAGCGTTCGGGACGGGGGTGAACGGGCCCCCCCTTTGGAAGGCGCGGCCACAGTAAACCGCTACTTTTGTGCCTGTTGCTGTACAGAGTTTCTGGAGCAATGGTGCCGGCGACTGCTGTCGAACTTTTTTTGCCTGCAGGATGAAAATCGGTCATCACCTGCAGTTGTCGTCCCGGCGGGCCCCACCAACCTTTTTAACAGTGTCCTGTGGTTTGGAACGCTTTTAAAAAGCGCGAAACGACACTTTTGTTGATTCCCAAAACCCCCTAACGGTGACAGTTCGCCCCTCCAGCTTCCGATCATTCTTCCCGTGTGAAGTCATCCAGATGATTTCTTCTACCATATTTCACGAACTGACTCACTGGCACTTGCAAAAAATGGTGAATTGCGTCTCCGTCCTTCATTTCATTCTACTGTTGAGCAGCGCGCGGAACATCACGCGTTTTGTGTAAGCTCACACGTTCGGCGTTTTGTTCCTGATATTTGCCCCATGACGTTTCTACTGACTTACGTGTTCCCCCTACTGATCTCCCGACCCTTTCTGCAACATGGCTATCTGCTAAATTTTTTCATTGTTGCTTTAAATTTTGCACACCGTGTATAACGAATTTTTTTATTGTTCAAATCTTTTTTTTTTTCAAAAAGATTTAAAAATATCCTTAGTTTAATAATAAAACACTTAAAAAAAAATTTGGAAAATAGGTTGAAAAACCCCAAACTTTCGAGGAACTAAATGTTGCCTAACAGTCAGACAATTGCAACATAAATAATTCAATTTTGAAAGTAAAGTTAGGTGTTTAATAAAGAGTTTCTTTTAGATTCATCTGAATGTTTTGTGAAATGACTGACATTGTACTGTTTTCTTGTGCTTTAAAACAACTTTAAATTTACATAAATAAAATGAAAAAACAAGTATTCCATAAATTTTGGTTTTGCCAAACCCGGGGTTTTTGGGCTACAAAATAGTTAATATGTTGTGTTTTTTGTGGTGTTATTAAAACATTTCCTAATACCAAGTTTACAAAAAGCAGTAGTTAATCAAAAAAGATACAAAATTAAAAGAAGTGAACACTAGGTTTTTTATATGTTATGAGGTATATTAAAAAAAGCAATTGCGAAAATATTTTGGGAGTTATGAATTTGTCACCTCCACCAAAGTGGTTTTGCGAGTTCATGCATAAATTAAATAACGCAACATAGAAAGTAGCCAAAGCGTTTATGACGTTAGCTGCTGCCGAAACAATAATGCAGTAATAAATAATATTGGAGGTCTAAATGTATCTATGGTACTTGGCAAAAAAAGGGGCCATACTTCTGTAAATGGTATTGTTACGGCAATTAGTGGGGACACTGAAAATTGTTGGATGCTGAAATATTATCGAGGAAAGCTCATGTAATTTTAACGGCAATGTACATAGCGATGAGTGTTTGGCAAATTACGTTGGGAATAATTCGGGAATGGAAGTTGAAGGTGCACTTCTCGAATCTTCCATCCATCAAAGGCATTGCACAATTTACAATGTACACAATACTTGAACTATATGAGAACTCTAAAGTATGCAAAGCAGTTTTAGAATCTAAACTTTAAAGGGATGTCAACAATAAAAAATTAAAATGTGATGGTCTTGTTGAGAAAAGGATGGGGACACATCTTAGGGCATTAAAATTAAAAGGCAAAGAGCTCGAGAACAAAAAAATGGCTTAATAGATTGCAATTTCCAAATGGATTTCAAAGAAAACTATGTTTCGGCTATTCAAAACAACTCAGTAAACTTATCAGCCATAAGGCAAGCTATTTGGGCTATATTTTTGATAAAATCTCCCCAGATTTGAATCTACGACATGGTTTATGCCCCATGGGAGGTGACTCGTGGTGTAGATATATCTCCATGCTGAAAGGTTACACATATAAGCATAAACACAACTTTACCTATTGCAATTAGGATTGCATAAAAAGTATTTAGGGGGTCTCTAGTCTTGAACTTTTATCTAGATGCTTGTTTGATAAAACTCAAAATTTTAGTGAAAGCGTAAATAGTATTTGGTCTATAACTTTAAAAACGGGAAATACATGAAGCTATTCATAAATAAATGCTTTATTACTAAATAAAAAGTTTTAGATGTTTAAACTTCAGCCCTGTTTTTAAAAAATGTGACGTTGCAAGATTAGATCATGCGTGTATTAAGAAAACAGAATAGGCAGTTTTACAATGAACCGAAGCTAGAATTAAAACAAACAATTAAAAAGTAGACAAAAAGATGATCTTGCAGATGACACCCCGCAACAAGTTATAGTTCTGGTATGTATTAGTTAATATTTTTTTACTTTAAATCACTATTTCTCAAAAGTAAATTTCAACAAAAAAGGAACATTTTTTTAAAAAATACTTATTTTTTAGCCTTAAACTTTTTATTTGATTGAATATTAACGTCGCACTGTTTAGCTACACGAGGGCTTTTGCGACGGACCACGTAATTTTTAACCATGGTCGGACGGGGCGACACCAAACGGCACCCCTCCCCTAACACCACACCACCGGGGGGACTTTCCTCGACAGATTTAACGGGGACGCGCCCCACACGGCGGTCTTTAGTGGTACTGGGGCCGAACTCGTACCAAGCCACGGTCCCATACCTATACCACTCGGCTACCGCGGCCACTTGCACATTTGTTAACACTATACAAATAAATATTTTAATGAGAGATTGTCAAAAAATTTATTCAAAAAATATTTATGATTAAAACGTACAAGAATTTTCAACGTTTTAAAAATTTTGACGTGTTAGTCCACAGATGAATTTTTTAAAAATCTAATCAAAATTTTGAAAAATCTCCCATTAAAATAATAAAAACAATACAATGAATGCACACAAAAAAATTCACGACTGTACAACCTGCCAATTTTTTAATTGGTCATTTTTAACATTACGGAGATAGGGAAAATGCTGCGTTAAGTGACCCTCTTAAATCAGTAATAAACTTTCAACTGTAATTTTCAATATTAAACACAATTAGATATACTTAAAATGCTCCTGATTTATAAATAACACCTTCTTTACTCTAAAACATTGATTTTTTTCCCCTTGTAGCTCTTAAATTTTTTCTACGCTGCTTTACTTTTGATGTTGAATAATGTCGTTAATTCTATGATGCCAAGATGTTTGTATGATTTTAAAGTAAAATAACCAGGTATTAAGTTTTCTTAAAATGTCAGCACAACCCTTGTATCCATCTTTAAATTGGATCACAGCATCCAATGCACCAGATTTTAAAGTTTTGAGGAACACGAAAATTTATTTCGGTTCTCTTCTCTCTGCCATATAACGCAATTAAAACATTCGTTTGAATTTTGTTTTTTGCCATGCAAGCATTTAGTAAGCAGTTCTTTGGTACATAATTCCAATATCTTCGTTTAATCATGTTTAGCACCTCATTTGATAAGCCTTTAATTTTTCTTTTGGATTTTTGCCTCAAGACAGTGCTCGTTGGTAGTAGTACCAGCTATCTTTTCCAATGGGACACTGCCCATGAATCAATTTCTCGACACTTGATGAGCAATGAAACAGGGCCGCAATGACATTTTGTTGAAGACCGAACAGGTTTCCAACATTGCTACGAACAGCAATCCGGTAATAGATTTGCAATCGGTCAATAAAAGTGTCGGTGAGTTTGCCTTTACCAGACAGATTTTTATTTTTTGACCTTAGTTTGCGCAATCTCGCACCAACTCTTTTTTCCAACATGACCGATGCATTCATATTTTGTAACGCTATCTTTCCCATAAGTGTCTTTGACACTGATAAAGCCCTTAGAATCCCCGTCACCATAATAAGTGCATATTTAAGGTCTCGTTTGACAATAGAACGTTGGAAGATTCTATTAGCACCAACAGCTTCCATTTTTAACGCGGAACCTTGAAAATTGCTATGGCACACGTGATCTGCTGCAAAAGTTTCCGACTCGATGCTTCTAGGTATTTTAGAAATTCTTCTGCAGTTGGGACAATAGGACGAGATTATTTCAATGTCCACTACTTTACCAGTGTCAACTGACAAAGCTGTGACACACCCATTCATGGAAGTATAACCTCTACACTGTCACGTTCCATCAACTGAACGCCACATTCAACAATTTTATTTTAAGTAGGATGTAGCACTAACAGTTCAGAAGAGCTGCTTTTTGCATTGATAGTTCACTAACTTCTGAAATCACAGACATGAGTTTATTCTCATTCATGATTAGTGTACGCAGTTTTCCTGAACCTGGGTAAATTTAAACCCAGCAGAAAAACCTTTCCCAATTCGTCTCATACCATAAACAAATCTTGTATTTACTTCAGGATATTTTAAAGTTTTCTTTGAACTAGAAAACCCTGAGTAAAAGCAGCAATGTTTACACCTAATAACAGAATTCGAATACAAACCATATCTGGAATCCTCAGAAAGCCGTAAACCTTCTTGGAAACATCTAAACAACAAAGTTGTAAAAACAAATTTAAAAGAACTACATCAATTATTCTGTTACCAGTAAGTGTTTTACGTCCATATTCTGCTATTTCTTCAAAGACAGCAGGCATTTTAAATTTTGAAGAACTGGCGTTGGTACATGTTGAGCTGCTATTTTCCGAATGTTTATTGGTCCATTACCTCGAAATTGGCGTTTTCTCTTTGCACTAATTCTAAGCTTAACATTACCCATTTTAAATGAAAAAAATTAACATTTTGAGAAAAATGATTAAACAGAAATTTATAAAGAGCTACGTAATCATATGCAAACAAACAATAAGGCATTCTATTTTCGTGACAGATTCTAGATAAAAATATAAATGAAAACCTGTTGCCAATTATATTTTTAAAGATTCTGAAGACTAAAATTCATATTTTAAAGTGTTCAAATTTCCTACTATTGCATATTTAAGCGATACTTTGAAAAATGTAGCAAACATTGAAATGTAAACAAACATTTTTTTCTACTTCAGCAATGCAGACTTGTACTTCCGGTTTCAGAAAGTAGATATCGAGTAAAATTCAAACCCCCATAACTTGTATTAAGTTGTAAATAAGATAGAAACAAAATTTAAACACCATTTTAAAGAAAGTTCATATTTTAAAAGAACAATGAAATTCAAAAATCGAAAATTTTGACGAAAATGACGTTTTGAAGGTGTATGGACACCTTAAAATGTTTTTTAAATACGTTTGACCAGCATAGTTAAAATTTTACAGCAGTATTGCAATTTAATACAGAAATAATGACGTGAAAAAAAATCGAGATTTCTAATGATATACAATGATTATAAACATGAATTTTTAAATAGAAGAAATTTACTTTAAGAGAAATCCTTTTGAAAATTTATGAATTCGAACGCACAAGCAGAATAAGTTACAATATAATTAATGTTCCGGTTGATTTGTCGAATCGGCCGCTTCTCACGCCAAGTGTTTTCTCGCCAAATCGATAAATGCACTAAATCTGGTAACCCTTCTGAATTTGTTCTCCACTGAAGGAGAAGTCGTTTTTAACAAAAACGCGCCAAATACCCGATTTTTCTAAATTTGGCAGATAAGCGGCCGATTCGACAATTTCACCACAAAAGATGAATAAGATTTCCGAGTCACATTTTTTAAAACTAATGAAACTTCAAAACGAGAGTTAAAAGTTCACAAGATAATTCAAATCTAAAAAAAAATATATCATAAGAAAAATACTTTTCGAATGTAGTCATGAGGGTCATTTTGAGCAGATCCATTTTCAATTTCAAATTCACATCTTATACACAATGAATCCTTGTACAACATAGATTCTTTATACTTCATTAATTCTTCATTTGCAATAAGGTTCACAAATGTAGAGGTTTCCCTGTTTAAAGCATACATAATAGATTTTTTGCAGAAGCGCTTCTTGCCTTCCGTATCCAATACGGATAGTTCGACATTGAGGCGTTGAGGTACATTATATCCCAAAATGGTGATCAGAACACTTTCTCCGTCACCAGATTTTATTATTTTTAAGTTCAAAGTAAGCACATGATGTCCTTTTTGTGAAAGATGTGGTAACCTATATTGGGCCTGAAACCCATCTATAGAAAGATCGCTGAATTTTCTAACACACCAGAATACCGTTCTACGCTCTATTGCCAATCGAGTGTGGGCAAAACAACGGTTGGATGAGTAATTCGACGAATACTTGTCGTCAGCATTCCACAGCTGGCAGCGAATGGTAAGAGTGTCGTTCACTATGAATCTAGTCCTATCTAATCCAAACGCATCTTCCAAAACAAATTCGTAATATGTTTCGAGATTAAAGTATTTTCTTTCTTTTACCGAAACTACTGCCGATCCATCTGGATCCAGAAACGAAATCTCAAAGATCACTTCGACGGTGTTCCACTCAGTACTGGTATGTCTGTGAATCGAGTACACAAGTTTTTCTTCCTCCACACTACTTATTTGTAGACGCCACTTTGTATTTTGAAGAGAGTCTGCATGGAATGTGGGGCTTTCGGCAAAGGAGGGCAAGAAAGATACAGGCCAGTTTTCTATTGCCCATGTGAACATGAAACAACATTCGTCGTCGACATCGTTGGAGGCCATACCAGATGCGGCAGTATTTCCACTTTGGTAAATCGAATGCCTTCAAGAAATGAAAGATTACAATGAAGAATGATTGATGTAATGGGGTCACACACAATTCATCCACAGAGGGCACTGCGATCATTCACCGATCATCACGTGTGATTATCAAGTAAACAATAACAACTAATCGTATTCTACTTGTGGTTGAGTGCTGAGATGGTCAATTTTGCTGACATTCTAGTTTTATATTCTTTATTTTTGCTACTCTAAATATTTTTAATAAATTTTCTAGACTTTCGTATAGTTATTAAATATATGCGTAATTTTAGTTTACAGTATTACATTCAAGCTTAGTATATACTTTTGTTATTTGACCTTGTGTCGTGTTTTTGTATACTTTTAGTAATTAGCTTGCAGCCACATTGTGTTTCAAAAAAGTATGGATTTTTCAATTGAACAAAATCCTTTATACTAAAATTAAGTGTTAAAGTGTAGAACAGAAGGGGGGGAGGAGGCTTGGTGATGTTCATTTTTTTGGTGACCGAAATTGATCTCCAATCAATTTAATTTAATGATAGGTGTTTTTAGCGACCGGAATCGATAGTCAAGCAACATAATTTAGCGATAGGTGTTCCGAGAATTTACAAATTGTAATTTTGCAATAAAAATAAATATAAATATTAACGTGAAATTTTAAAAAATATATATTTATAAAACTATAATATACATAAAACAGTAATGCATAAAAAATATATTTTTTAAGTTAAAGGAAAGAAACGATCTTATTTTCTTATATGATAGTAGATACAAATCCAAAAATGGCCCCAAAGTACTCAGTCAAATGAAACACGGGGCTATTTGTATAGCCTACCATCATGCGATTATGACGTTAGAAGAATCGAGTCCATTCTCAGTGGGCATAACCAATTTGACATCTGAATCCATTCTATATATTCGTACTAAATTTCATAAATATTTAGTTAGTGGAATTGAAATGAGAGTTGTTGGGCTAATTTGAGTCAGCCAGTGGCGTAACGTATACCTCTGCACCACAAAGATCTGGATTCTAGAGGAGCCCAAAGTATGATGTTATGATTTTGCAAACCTTTGTTAAGTCCAGCTTGGAT
This sequence comes from Trichonephila inaurata madagascariensis, assembly GCA_019973955.1. NCBI lineage: Eukaryota > Metazoa > Arthropoda > Arachnida > Araneae > Nephilidae > Trichonephila > Trichonephila inaurata. The sequence goes on along the minus strand of BMAV01024432.1, from coordinate 8,360 downwards.
CTAAGACCTGATTTTGAAGGAGGGGCCCTAATATTCCCCATTGCGCCACCTGAATAAACATTCTAAGCAGTACAAGTGGCAGCGGTAGCCGAATGGTCATAGTCGCGAACTCATGGCCGATGTTGTTGAGTCGCGGAATCAAACCCTAGTACCGTCGAAGATACATAGTGTACATTATGTCGTTGCTCAAAGTTTTCAATTTGGAACTTTGGAGAAGAATGCCAGCTCAAGTGTGGTGTTCATCACTTCACCATGGCTAAAATTTACGAGATTCTCGTGTTTCTTCATAGTGAGACGTAAATCAAATTGCAAGCAACATGACTACATTTTGAACAAGAGGAATATAAGCTGGTTTTTTACTGTCATAACTTCAAATCTATTTCAAGTAAAATTAAAGGGCTTAGCACTTAGTACCACATTGTAAAGTACAAAAACTCCCCCATATACTATTCCAAATAGATTGAGAAGGAATAATAGCTCAAATTCTACAATTTGAATATCGTCAGCCGTAAATTCTGTGTTCATCACTATTAGATTTATGTGAATTAAATCACTGTCAAATAAAAAGAGCATCATATAATATGACATCTCTCTCTCTCTCTCAATCTGTTGACTTCAATAAAGACCTGTTACAAAAAGGGGGTGGGTACACGTTTAAAACTGTCTTACCTCATTTCCCTCCGAGTTTATTGACGGGGGTATGCAGGGAGTACCAGCTCATATATCGAATTCGACTCTTATCTATGGTCTGCTTATCGGACAATGACGCTAATTCACATTAAATTCGCTGATACATTACCTTTAATAACGATTGACCTTTCCCCGTTTCTAACGTGGGTGGGGGTAGCCGAGGGAGGGAATTCGACGTGGATGCCTTGTCACGGTTCGAACCCAGTACCATTTAAGCCCCCGTGGAGGGCAGCATACACGGGAAAACGGAAAATGAAACGTCCTCCCATTGGTGTGGGTGGAGTTTGAGAGGGTACCAGCCGTTCGCCCGTACTTGACCATGGTTCAAAAAATTGGTGTCGCCAAAAACCCCCGTGTAGCTGAACACGCGACGAATTTTTCAATCAATCTCCAAAAAAAACCCAAAAAGGATTTAAAAAATCCAAAAAAGATTTGAAAATTGAAATTTACTGAAAGGAAGGAAACAAAAAAAAACCCTTTTGAAATAAAAAAAAAAAATACGCACGTTTATATAATATACTTATAAAAGTATCTGCACTGCATAAATGTATTTAATAATTTAAATTTATCAATACAAATTAAGAACAAGATTAATTTAAGGACTACCATGGGTTTTATATACAAAATTATACACTAAATTTTATACTTATCTTAATAATTTGTACAGTTTATAATTAAAGTTGTATTGTAGCTTTAGCGTGTAGCTTTTAGTACGTTATTTTTGAAATCAATACATTGTTATTTTATGGAGGGGGGAAGGCGATGAAAATTATGATTGAGAGAGAGAGAGAAAATTTGGTCGCAAGTATTGAAAGTTTGAGAAGCACTGACCTAACTAGACAAGGAGATAAAGCTCATATGTCGACTTCTCAAAACTTGATCCACAAGTCGTAAAAGGGGCCAATATACCCAAACCGTTTTTCCTGACTTCGCTTCGCTGACCTGGATGGGTTTGGGGAGCCCAGAATACCAACTCATGTGTCGACTTCGTATTCTAAATATGGCTCAAAATCAGGAAGCGTATTGGCTGTTGAATGCGGATAATGGAGTCGAGCAGAACAGATAACGAAGAAGTTAAAAAACAGGATATGTAAGGACACTGAAAACAGGTCCCCGTTGATATGTAAAAGATTTTAGAGATATTTATATAGTCTCTACAACTAAGTCTCTTCAACTTAATTTTATCTTAAAAATATACCCATCCAGAGTATAAGTGACCTTGTTAATGTCGCCCTAAAACCAACAGGAGGGCTATAGATGACTAGTTCTATATAAAATCTGCCAGTGCTCGTTTAAAATGCAATGATCCAAAGTTCTCACGTTTGTGAGATGTGAAGTTAAGGTGAGTAGGCTGTTGATCGATGTGTTGTCCTATTTACTTCAAGACGGTTCTAATGTACGATGTCCGTTTTTGTTTTTGTGGGGATGGATTGCAAAATCCGACGATGTCCATCGTTTATAGTCCTTATATTGCTGGAGTGTGACGTCACCATAGTAGCCTATTGGTTAAGTTAAAAAACCGGGGTAATGTATTGATTTCTCGAATAAAAACCAGCCATGGGAAAGGGGCCGAAGCTTTTAAAGGGGTTTAAAAACGCCCTCACATTGGGTCAAAGTTAGGGGAAGGAGCAGCCTGGGCGTCCCGTCCGCCCCCGGTCACAATTGATTGATTGAATATTAACGTCACACGTTCGCTACAGGGGCTTTGGCGACGGACCACGCAAAACCATGGTCAAGGGCGTGGATGACACCGAGTGGGATCCCTCCTAATCCACCCCAAAACCACACCCCCACCAACGGGGAAAACGTTTGCTTCGAAGATTTTACGGACGCTGCCCCACATGGGTGGGTTTGTGGAAGGGTTTTAACTGTCACGCGGACTTAACCATCCACCGGCCGCGGCCACCTTAAAAAATTTGAGGTTTTCGTCAAAACCCCCGTAACCTTTTATGTGACATTTATATAACGTAATGTTTATAAAAAAAAATCCACATTCGAGCGTGAGGTTAATAAATAATCAATTAAATTGTTCAGAAAAATAATAATAATATTTAATAAGAAACTTCTAGTATTCCAATTCAACATATCGTTATTCTAGATAGCAATCCATGCATTTGTCTTAGGAAATACTGGACTGTAAAAAAAAGAAACTATAAATTTAAATAAATTTCAATTTTTGAAAATTTGGAAAGAACACAGGAAGAACTGGATTATTAACAGCATCATTAATAAGTAAAGTATGGAACTATATTTTTTTATGTACATGCCTACATAAAGGTATAAGTAAAAAAAGGTTTGATTCGATAAAACAATTTTTTTTTTTGTGGAAATAACGCTTGTATAAAAATAATCACACACTGCACATTTCTGACCAGATTATAGAACATATTTTATTTAGGATGAAATTTTAAAATATACACAAAAATGGTGCATGCTTTCAAACACTTGGGGTAGACTATTCCATAAAAACATAATAAACATAGTAATGATTATTTGTATGTATTGGCAGTGAATAAAAATGCTACTAATGGTTAAGAAATAGATATTAAAATATTTTGCATATTCTGTGAATTTCTACATTTTTCCCCCTGAAAATATAACTTATCCAAGATCAGTTTCTTTCCACAGAGTTAAATCCATTCTCGGCAATTTATCACAGGATACCTTAGGATTTCTAAAACAAAAATTCGGTTGCATTAGTAAACACATAAATTATATATATAAAAAAATAAGTAGATGAGAAGTTCAAATTATAAAGTAAAAAATTAGAAGATGAACAGAAAAAATTGTTTCAAAAATTTTTTATCAAATTTCCAAAGTATTTCATTTTTTTTTCAAAATTTTGGAAAAAAAAGTGAATTCCTAAAAAAATTTAAACTATTTTTTTCAATCTAATTTTTATTAATTTGTAAGGGTACGTAATCAAAAAGGAAAAAAAAAAAATAAAAAAATAAAATTCGAAATTTTTCAGTAAAATTTTAAAAATTTTAAACCCTGACAGCCATTGTTCCACAATTATAAAATAAGAAATGGTGCGGAAATTTTAAAATTAAAATAAATTCTTCTATTTTCGTATTCTTTAAAAGTATTTTTTTAGTTTTTGGGTTTTTTTTTTTTTTGGCTTTGGGGAGGGGGTTTTAAAGGGGTTAAAAAAATTTAAAGATCAAACGAAAAGTTTTTTCCAAAAAACATTTTATGCTTAAGACAGAGGGAGGAGGAAGATTTTTAAAAAAGGGAAATAGGAAATAAAAATAAAAATGGTTTGCTATACAATCAGCCAAAATAATAAATTCGATAGTTTGACATGCGAAGTAAATTACTTTTCATTTTATTAATATATGAAATCTTTTATCTAAATATATTACATTTTTAAAAATCATGTATTAATAAATACACACGTATAATGTTTCCACTCGTATATAAGATTCCAATTTCGATTAATTTCATCCAAATTCATTTAAATGTTAATCAGAAACAACAAAACAGAAGCCAGTTTCACACGAGGCAACTTTGTGCCCATTAACTCGTTTACAGTTACTATTCCTTTAGTGTGAGGGGAGAATTCTTTTAAAGAAACCAAAATTTACTGAAAAGGGGCCCTTGAAGAGAAGGGGTGTCGAACCCGAAAAAGGGGAAAAGGGTAACCCCTTTTTTATGCAATTAGCTGCGTGTGAATAAGATAGCTTCCACAATATTCTTTTAATTGAATTAAATTGTTAGGAGGATTTTAAAGGGGGTGTTATGAGCCTGAGGCGGGGGCCGGGAGGAAGTGCTAGGACGGGAGAAAGGATTCAGGCGATTTCTATATAAAAAAGCTCCCAATGTTTTTGTCTGTTATGGATGGCACAAATTGATTAGGGGGAATTTAAGGGCTCACGGTCTTTTTATTTTAAAATGTCCTTTGGGTTCTTTTGGGGGAAAAATTTTGAACTCTTTTAACCAAAAAACCAAAAATTAAACGTGAATATAAAATCAAAAGATAACTTTAAATATAAAGTTCGTAAGTGGTATGGAATTTTTGGGGGTTATGTTAGAGAGTGATAAGATCGTGAAGGAATCCCGGGTTAAAACCCGAAGACAACCATTGGATCAAGGTATACCATTGCCCAGTAAAACGAATTTTTTGGTTAAAAAGCGTTGGGCAAGGAGGATAGAAATTTTAAAATTAGGGCTTGGTATTTTTGGGTTGGGTTGGTGGGTTAGATTTGTAGGTGGTTCGAGTCACGTTATTTTATATCACTTTTTTGTGTTTTGTTCATGAAAATTCTCTCTATCAATTAAGTTAAACGCAAGTTCTTCTTAATAAAGGTAAAGAACATGCAAACTTTTGTTTTTAGTTGAACCACCCTAGGTCCGCGGATACCCGAAGAAGGGCCCCCCCGGGGGGGCTTTTTCCCAAAAGGGGTTTTTCGGAGAGTTTTTTTGAAGGTGTTTTCCGGGTTTCTTGGACTATTTTTTTCTTTTAAAGAAATCTGATAGCCATTTCCCAACCCTTAATTTTTAGGCCCCGAATCTCTAAGAGGCATGGAAAAAGGGTGTTGGTTAAAAGGTGGGTTGGAGTTTCTTCCTTCTTCTATCTGTCTTTCGTCACTCACCTAAGGATTCAATTTCAAGAACAAAGACGATTTCTTCTTATTTCGGGTGACAGGGGCCATTGAATTTGATTGATGCTGCGCGCTCAACTACATCAGTTTTTATGAATTTGTACTATTTCGTTGATTTTGATTTTTTTCCCTTGTAAAATAGTGTTGTTCAGTTTAAAATAATTCGAAACAAGTATGATGTAACATGTGTTTGATATTTTATTTATTTATTTATTTTTGCTGGGAGTTGAGATACATCTGAGGGAGAATGCGCGCCTAGCCAGTGACTGTACTTTATTCAATTCTCAATGTAGCAGGAATAAACACCCAAAGTATCTACATGGGAATCAAAGTCACTCAGATCCTTGCACACATATCTAGGAAAATTAGGTCACGAACTTTAGAAAGAGCACCTGCGAAGACAGTCTGAATGTAACCTTTACCAGACTAGTTCAATCTGATTCAGGATTGAAGAAATATCTGATGTACAAAGCACCATTTATGATGAAAAACCAAGAGAAACCTCACCAAGAACTTGGAAAAGAAGGTACTGTTCCCTCTTCTCAGGATATCAAGGAAAGATTAAAATTTTGTAATGCATTATACGAAAAAAAAGAATCCTCTCCTATACATTCAAACCTGTTTTTGTGCGGTCCTTTTATATGCGATTTTTTTCTGTGCTATTCTTTTGTATGCTGTAGATGTCCCTTGAAAATTATATAAGGTGATTTGTGAAGACTTCAACAAGTCATCTTAAAATGTTAACAGTGATGACATGATAATAACTATTATCTTTAAGATGTTTTCCCGTATAAATATTTCACACACACAATTCCTGATTCTATTTTAAGTATTATTTTAAGTCAAACATATTTTAATGTCAAATCTCGCCAATAAAATGACTAAATCATCTTCAAGCATAAATATGAGGTAATACATCTGAGAGATACTCCGCGCCCATGGAGGGAACTTTTTGAAGCGCGTCTAACAGAAGGTTAATAGACAAACCTCTTCCTAACTTTAATTCGCTTTGATTGCTATTTATATTTTTTTAGCTCTTATATAATGTAACAATAAATTCAATACATTAATCTAAGGGACAGATGTAGATGATTTTTACGTGACTGAAATGATAGTTGTACTTACCCAAGACTTTCACGAAGCATCGTATTCCTTTGAATACGACTAATATTCAAATTATCACACAAAAGACGAGATAGAGAGGTCAGCTTCAGAGTTTCCCTTTGCTCTGTAAATGCAAGAATGTTATATTTTATGCATGGAAGTGCATAGTTGATTAGCATAGTTATGCGTAGTTATATTTTATGTACAAAGAAATACACACACATTTTAACTGCACTATGAACAAGGGTAATCAAGGCAGACAATGATACATATCTTTAGCTACAACTTGCAGATATTCTCATTATTCTAAAGTCACACAATTATGTTGTCAATAATCTGTTCGAAATATTTCGGCCATTTTAAAATAAAGCGTTTATTTCCGAATTTACTTGCTACATTTTCCTTAAAACTCTCGACATTCAAAGTGATTACTAACTGAAGAACTTTTTTTAAATCTTTTTTTTTTTCAAAGCATCTTATTTTTTTATACATTAAAATTAGGTATTAATTATTTGGTCCAATTTCTATGATAAATTATCTTGATTGCTTCCCCTTTAACAGGAAACTTAACATTTCATATAATTAGATCTTCACGTATTTACGGCACCATAACTAATTATTTTCAACAAGTAATATAAAAAAAATTAAGTCAATTCCTACTTAGATCAATAACGAAAAATTTTGTTTTAGCTACCTTTTTAAATAGTTACAATTAATATATAAATATGTATACACATATGAGACAGAATCACAACATTAAGTGGTAATTAATTTTTATTAATTATCATTAAATTATCGTATTGTCGTCCAAAACAATCGTGTATATAAAATTTCAGTTCAACTGAATGCTTTAAAACGTAGAAAAAAACCTTTTAAAGTTCTGACACAAGTCACCAAATGTCGCTAAATCGCCAGAAATGATGTCAATGTGGCTGTGTGTACTTGTAATTCTTTAAATAAATAGTTTTAATCAATTAATTTTTATTAATTATAATAAAATTATACTGTATTGTCATCCAAAATATTCATGAATATAAAATTTCAGCTGAATTGAGCGGTTTGAAATGTATTTTATGACCGATTGAAAATTCCACCAAGATAAATAAGTAAATAAATATATATAAAGACAGAGTGTGAGCTAATAATAGGAAATGAAAAATACACTTAATATTAGGAATATTTTTCAGATGGAAAAATATCGCAGAATTAAAATTTTGATTTACTAATTACACTAAAAAATCCTGATATACTAATTATTACCCTTTCTGAATTAATCCACGCTGAAAATGTCAGTTTATTATATAACTACTTTACAAATATCCTATTTTATATTTTTTTATTTATGTTACATTTAATTTATTATGTTTTATATTCAGAATTCGTTTATATTTTCCGGCATTCACATATAGTGCAATGGCACACTTTAATTTTTAATTTCATATTAAATTTACATATTATTCATTGTTTTAGATTATGGGTCTTCAACCCCGTGTCCTACTAAAGGCATTTAGTGGCCCTTCATTTAAATTTGAGGCAATTTAAAAAAATTGTCTTGTCTGCTTTTTGTCGTAAAAAACACCGCTTTTCAATTCCTAATATTAGCTCACATTCTCCACATATTTATCTATTTATTTAATAATTTATTTCTTTTGGTAGAATTTTCAATCATTAATAAAATACATTTTAAAACCATCAATTGAGCTGAAATTTTATATACATGATTATTTTGGATGACCATGCAATAATTTAATTATAATTCATAAAATTAATTGATTAAAACTAATAATTTAAAGAATTACAAATACACAGCCACGTTGGCATAATTTTTGGCGACGTGCAAAACTTGAAAAGGTTTTTCTCACCTTTTAAACATCATTGATTAAATTTTATATACGGTTTTTTTATGACGATACTATCTTTTAAAGATAATTAATAAAAAAATTACCCCTTAATTTGTGATTC
>BMAV01024431.1:0-25576 GCA_019973955.1 Trichonephila inaurata madagascariensis | reverse complement strand
GGGGGGGAATTTTTTCATTGAAGGCTGGAATTTGAAAATAAAATATTCGAAAAAGAAAAAGAATGGGCACGGCAAAAGCAATTTGTTGCTTGAAAAAAATGAAAATGAAAGATAACCCAAAAAAGGGCCCGATTACCTCTGCCCCCATTGCGATGTAAGACTTAGAAACACCATTTTTCCCAAATTTTTGTGTGCTTATACACGAAATCCTCATCTGTTTGAAAAAGAGGTACGAGCATGAAATTTTTTGCAAGTATGAGAGAAATTCCTTTAGGATGTATGAATAATTTTTTTTAAAACCCGAATTACACTGCTGGACCGTAAATGCAACACCCTAAAGGGGAAGCATGCAATAACATGAAATTTAAAACATGCATTCCCGGGGGTGAAAATATGCTGATTAAATTTCAGCGCAGACACATATCACGCGCGTCTGGGGCCCCACCTCAAACGCTATTTAAGGCGGGTTTGACGATTTCGTTAATTGTTGTTTTCTTGGGGTTTTTTAAAAAACGATCGTTTTTGAAAACAGCGATCAGCTTTTGATCAAGTATCGGTTCGACAGAGGAATGTTTTTTCAGAGATTTTGAATTATCTTTCGGAAATCGGTTGCCCTGTTGGACGAAACCAAAAAACTGTAATGCGGATATGTGACCGTTGGATTCAGGAGGATACGCGGCCAATTGTCGCGCACCCACCTCTGCACCACTTCGGGGTGGGAATTGTGCGCATGGGGGGAGGGGCCCTCGTCTCATCACGAACCATAGCATAGCAGGTTGAGTCTGCGCATCATTCATGTCTGCGCGTACCATTGGGCCCCGTTTATAGCAATGGTGTGTCCCAAGCGTCCATTTCTTGGTCTCCCCCCTTGACGCAAAACCCAAGACGTCTCCCCGCCAATGGTCGATGAAGAAGGATTGGGCGGTAAAAGGGAATGAAGTTGTCTTTACGACGAGCCCGCATCTGTCTGAAACCCCCGATGGTCGGATTCGAGTCTGAAGCACCATGGAGAGGGATGTTGAACACTGCTTTCCTGGTCCCATGGGGTTTGGTAAGGGTTCTCTCCCTTCCCCTGTACTCATTGCCCGGGACTTTAAACAGCCAGCGCTGCATCTTCGGGTGTTGGAGCCAGTTGTTCTTCCCCAAAATTCGGGATTGGCCACAGCCATATTTCAACAGGATAATGCCCACCACGTGGGACGCATTTTCAAGGGTTTTTCGTCAATCACTAGATTGTTTCTTCCCTGGATGGCTCACTCTCGGATCTTTCACCGATAGAAAACATGTGGTTCATGTTTTCAACGTTGAAAATTACACCCCAGCTGCCACACCAGATCTACTTTGGCAACGTGTGGAAGCTACGGGCTCTGTACCCCCAAAACCCTCCCAAAATCTCTTTGAATCAATGCCGAGGTGTGTGGCGCGGTGATCTCCAACAATGGCGGCTACTCTGGCTACTGATTCTGGCGGGAACCCATTTAAAGAAGTCTATAAATTTAATCATTTGATACATGGTCAACTTTTTATCTACAAAATAAATTTTGTTGTGCTATCTCTTGTCTTTCTTGGTGTTGCATTTACGGTGGCCAGCAGTGTACTTATAAAAAGCAAACATTTGGGAGCTTTTGTGTTCCACAATTATAACATAAAAAATAGCGTAAAAACTTTAAAATTGAAAATAAAAATAAAGCTCTTTCTTTTTCTCATTTTGTTAAGTATTATACTTGAATATATGCAATAAAAATATTGACCGCTTAAGAGGTTAAATCCTAATTCAGAATTAAAATGCCCGTGGAAAAATTTCTGCATTTTAAAATTTTGTTTCCCAACTTTTTTTTTTGGGCTCTAGATTTTTCAAACATTCCGAACTGAAACATGTTAAACACTCTCATTATTACAATAAATATGTTTTTCAATAATAAAAAATAATAGGTGTTCAATTGTGCTATAAAAATTATTACGTATCTTGATCATGTACGAATTGTTCGAAATAAATAAAATTTATTAATTCGATTTGATCCATTAACAAAAAATTTTAAAAAATCGAATGCATTAACGTTTGATAGATCTGATCACAATTTTGTGAAGTATTCATTAAATTACCATGATAGAGAATTATTTCCTGGAAATTTTCTAAAAGGAAAACTCATTAACAAGAAACTCATTCCTGTGTTTGTTTTTCTTAACAAAAGTAACGGTGTACTTAGAGGCTAATTCACTGGTGACTAATGGGCTGAGGTTAAAGTCACGATCTTTAACTAGATACTAGGAGGGATCCGAACGCTTCGATGAGATTGAGACGCCCCTTTAAGACAAACACGAAAGGAAGACCAAAAGATATTCATAGTAACTCACTTTTATTGGTTTGGCGTTGCTGGTTGGGCAGGAACGACTGGGCAAGACTGGTAGGGCATATCTTTAATAAGATGAAACCTCTTACCAGTACTGTCCATGCCAATGAAAACCCCTGTGAATCAAAAGTACTGCTTCCTAACAGGGACTGTAATTCAGAAATTAAGCGACTGTAATTCCGGCAGCACTATCATGGCTATATTTTCCGCATAAATCTATTCTCTATCTCACTGACTATTTTTATGCAGTTTAGTAGTGACGGTCACATTTTCAGCGTTGAGTTGTTCTAGCTCAAAGTGGGAATTTGGCTGGATGAGGAAAAATCGAGGTAGAGAGGACAGACCTCTCAAATAGGCCATTGTTACAAGCATTGCAGACAAAATCTTTATTGCATTACCTGGGGAGGATTTATCATGATTTGTTTACTTTTAGTGATAAAACAATAAATCTAAAAAAATATTTTAAAGAGAGCAGTGCAATATCGTCATTGATGATATCTGCCCTTGCTTGAAATACGTAAGATAAATTTAAAAGCAGACAATTTAAAATTTGAATGATTTTTTAAATACCATGTTTAACTATGTAAAATGTATTTTTCTATGTTACAATTGCTTTCGGTTTTTTTTTAAACCGATTGTTGCTAATCCATAAGTGTTCTACCATTTCATATCATACAAAGTAATGCAAATTGCCGTAGTCCAGTATTCTTAGATCTAACTTATTCGACACTTGGTTCCACTGAATCATGCGGAATATTTAGGGTTGCCACGCCTAAAATAATAATTTGGCTTATAAAAATCTGCTTTTGGCGTGGTACGGAAGTATCTCTGTCTATCAAACGCGAAAAGTTCAAGCGCCATATCATTCGTCACTCAAAATCACGCGATCTGTCACGCCAACAGTGAGTTGTGTTTCTCTAATCTAACGCTAGAACAAAAAGAAAATCAAATTTATATTTAATTAAATGTAAAATCTGTCGTACGAAGCAATAGCTTTTTACATAGGTCAATCTTTTGAGCAAAATATTCGTGCTCTAAAAATAACAGTAAGATATGTAAGTATTATCGCTCCTTTTCAATTTTGCAGAAAAAAGCTCTTCCGGCCTGACGATAGACATTGAAATATTTGAAATCCTCTCCGTAAGCTGTTTTCAATTTTTCTTTTTCAAAAATTTGAAAGTGGAAGGAATTTTGGAACTCCATACATAGAGATAAAGATGAAACCCATATTGATGGAAATTTCGAGAATACAGGGAAAATACTGCTGGGTAACGAAGGATTCAAAATGGAATTTTAAAATACCAAGTCTATATAAGGAGAGTCTGTGTGTTTAAATATGAATTATTCAAAAAGTTGTGTTTCGAAATCCAGGACAGATTCTTTTTACATTACACTCTCATTTCAACAAAATTTATTATATCCTATTTAACTAATTTAATTGATTATTTTTATATCACTTCTGAAAATAGAGCTTTAAAATAGACGAGAATATATTAACATGAATTTTCAATTTTTAGGGTTATTATTTTGTAGACTAGTGCTTCTCAAAGTTACAATATTCGCGACCCAATATACAATCATGAAATTTTCACATGCTTCCCCCTCATACAATAACAATGTATTGAATTCACTAATAGTACACTTCAACGCTAAACTACGATACGACTGGAACCTCTTAAGAATTGCCACCGGCGTATATAAACGTCTCGCTCAGTCAAAGCATTAGTTTCCTGGACGTATAAATACGTCTTTCGAACAAGATCATTTTCTCGCTGCTATCCATACAATTACTCCGAAGCTTTGGGAATGCAGTAAAGGACCCCTCGACAATTTTAGGATTTTTTATTTATTTCCAGATTATTTGCTTCTTTATTCCTTTCTCTTCAATACATCCCCCTCGGGAACACGCTTTTCTTTAGGTGGGTACGGGTGTCACAATCCCGAGGTACCTATAGTGATCTTTCCTTTTCCCAAGGGTTTACTATCTTTGGGTAACTGGAACGGCAAACCTAAGGGTACCCCAGTGATCCTTCTATTTTCGACCCTCCATCTTGTCATCCAATTTCTCCTTTTCTTCTTTTTTCCCGTCAGAGCACAGACCTATGAATATTTACAGCTTAGTATTACTTAAAACTGGCTCTTGCGCCATAAAACACCAAACTCCTCACTCACTTCCAATACATCCCATACGCGCGTCTACGTGAAAACGGTTAACGTGGGGAAGCGAATAACGTAATTTTTAATCAGCAGTTAAAGGGATTAATTATAAACCGTACAAAAATTATAAAGATAAGAGTTAATTTTTGTTGTATATAATTTTATATATGACACTCCCATGGAGAGAGAGTCTCAATGAAGGTAATTGACAATGGTTTCTTAAATGAGTATTTATTAAAATTAATTATAAAATAATTTATATAGCTCACTGATACATTTATAAGTGTAATATATCTGTTTAAATGTGTATTTAATTTTTATTATGTCAGATTGTATATTTTGTTTGTTCACATTCTGTTTAGTAAATTAATAATTTTTAAAATCTTTTGTTTTTGACTTCTCACTATGCTTTCGCCCCCTCGTAGAGTTTGTCAAGCCCCGAGGAGGCACTGCTTTAGTTGAGAAACGCTGGTGTAGACAAATGAACATTTAAGCAAAGCATTACGTATGAGTTCAATTTTATGTTCACCACCTAACCCGATCTCTAACTACACTTGCTGTAAATTTAAAGTAATGCAAATGTGTGTATACTAAGTTTAGCAACAGCTAAACGAATATTTGTCTGGAGATTTGATACATAAGGCAATTAGAATTTTATTAGATCAAATTTGATCCAGTCATTTCAAGTGATAAGTAAGGGACATTCACTACCCTTGAATGTCTTCCATCAAAAGAGACTGCATGTTGTAACGGGTCTATCCCTGTTCTTCCTACTAATAGTCCTCTTGGGAAATAATGGGTATTTATAAAAATTATTCTATTAAAAACCTTCCTCCGAAGGTTAATCAAAACTTGCATATAAAGATTAAACTTTCCAGTTAGAGAGAAAGAGGTTAGACTGCTATAGGATAGCAGTTATTGATTAACGTAAATCTAGGCGAGTGAAATTCCTAGCTCATTTCATTAAGATTAAGATTGATGATTTGGTGAATTAAGTGTTGAACTGGATTAGGTAGATTTGAATTAGAAAATAAAATTGTGTACTTTCAAGCGATCATTCAAAATTATATCTAACACAGTGCTACTCAGAGCTGGCAGGGGCGCGCCCTAGGAGAAAATCGCTACAAAGAGGGGCGCAGTACATCAGAAAAAGTCCAAAACAAACGATTATTTTTTCAAAGAAAATTATTAATTTATTGAAAGGAAGCAAAACAAAATGCATTCTGACATACTAAAAGTGAAAATACACATTTACACTGATATAATACACTTATAAATGTATCAGTACTGCGGGAATGTGTTTCATAGTCAGGTAACAATTACTAAGTTAAGAAGTTTACTTATAATTACCAGTGACCCTAAGGGTATGTGTCATAAAATTTTATACAAAATTTAATACTTATCTTGATTATTTGTACGGTTTATAAATGAAGTCGAATTGTAGCTTTACTTCAAAGTATATTATTATTGAATTAAATACATTGCTATTGTATTGAGGGGGGCGCGATGAAAATTATAATTGAAAATTGGATCGCAAGTATAGGAAGTTTGAGAAGCACTGATCTAACAAGAACAGAATTCCACCACACGTTTGCTTTTAACTGATGCTTATAAGAACTACAGAATGATTCAGAAAAATCTTCTGAATTCTTCTAAATACTTCAATTCATCGTCTGAATATTAAAAGACGAAGCAAAATAATTATCTGCAAGGAAAAGAGTAATATCAAGCTAAACTAGCATACATTAAGATAAGTACATACATACCAGCCTTTTAAAGCATGCTTCACGTTGTTAAAATCAATACTGGCTCTTATCCAATGTATTCATAAACCACGTATCTTAAGAAACTCGTTGGGGTGGAAGAGATTATATGCTTTCCGCAGATGTTTCTCCTTATACCCTCACAGTGGGGGTTTAAATGCGTAAAGGACACTCCTTTCAAATCCTCTCAGAATGTATCTACTCTATTTTCTATAAAATCTTTCAGCAACAGGTTTATCAGCACAAAAGAAATAAAAACTGCGGGATATGGGGAAAAAAGACTTTTTCCCTACTGATCAATACCCTTTCATGAAATTTTGAATCATTCGTTTGCTCTAAGAATAAAAAAATGTGGGTTTATGACAATGTGTCTTTATTATTTTGTATTAAAGGAAGACTTAAAAATATCATATAATTTGTTTATCAACCGATTTTTAACACGCATATATGCATACATTCATATATGTTTTGGAAAAAATTTATTCCCTCATCACGAGATTTCCAGAATTATTAGATCTAGAGCTGGAAATTCGGCAGGCATTTTTCTTTAGTTGAGTGGATGAGTAGAGATCCGCTAATTTCGAGGTACGATAAATACAACAGACTTGAAATTTGGCAGGTATGTTCCTTTTATTTAGTAGATGAGTACAGCTCTGCTAAGAATGGGAGCAGTGCAATATCGTCATGTGGCCAAGGTAGCCGAGTGGTCAAGGTATCGGATCGTGGCTATCTTGTCACGAGTTCGAGCCCAGTACCACTAAGAACCCGCCGTGTAGGGGAGATATGCACGTTAAATCTGTCGAGAGCTCAAACGTCCTCCCGTTGCTGTGGTAGCTTGGGGAAGGGGTTGCCAGCTCAGGTGTCATTCTCGTCACTTGACCATGGTTCAAAATTATGAGGTCCGTCGATAAAAGCCCTCGTGTAGCTAAACAGTGTGACGTTAATATTCACTCACTCGCAGTATCGTCATTGATGATATCAGCCCTTGCTTGAAATTCGTAAGATAAGTTTAAAAGCAGACACTTAATTTAAAATTTGAATTTATTTTTTTTTAAGTACCATGTTTAACTATGTAAAATATTGTATTTTTCTATGTTACAATTGCTTTCTTTTTTTTTTATCGATTATTTGGCACAACCATAAGTTCTGCAACAAATCATATCATGCAAAGTAATTGAGACCATAGTAGAGAGTCCAGTACATTCTTAAGATCACAACATTCGAGCATTGGTTCCACTGAATCGTGTGGAATATTTAGGGTTGCCATGCCTAAAATAAAAATTTGCCTTAAAAACCTGCATTTGGCGTGGTACGGAAGTTTCTCTGTCTATCAAACGCAAAAAGTTCAAGCGCCATATCATTCATTTGTCATTCAAAATCACGCGATTTGTCACCAACAGCGAGTTGTATTTCTCTAATCCAACGCTAGAAATCAAATTTGTATTTAATTAAATGTAAAATCTGTCGTAAGAAACAATAGCTTAAGTTTGCCTTTTACATAGGTCAATCTTTTGAGAAAAATATTCTAGCTCTGAAAATAACAGTATGATATGTAAGTATTATCACTCCTTTTCAATTTTTGCAAACGAAGCTCTTCCAAATACCGACGATAAACATTGAAATATTTGAAATCCTCTCCGTAAGCTGTTTTCATTTTTTCTTTTTCAAAAATTTGAAAGTGGAAGGAGTTTTGAAACTGCATACATAGAGATAAAGATGAAACCCATATTGATGGAAATTTCGAGAATACAGGGAAAATACTACTGGATATCGAAGGATTCAAAATGGAATTTTAAAATACCAAGTCTATATAAGGAGAGTCTGTGTGTTTAAATATGAATTATTCAAAAAGTTGCGTTTCGAAATCCAGAACAGATTCTTTTTACATGATCACTCTCATTTCAACAAAAAATTTTATATCCTATTTAACTAATTTAAGCGATTATTTCTGTATCACTTCTGAAAATAGAGCTTTAAAATAGACGAGAATATATTAACATGAATTTTCAATTTTTAGGGTTATTATTTTTTAGACAAATGAACATTTAAGTAAAGCATTAAATAGTATGAATTCAATTTTATGTTCACACCTAACTCTTGATCTCTAACTTCACGCTGTTAAATTTGAAGTAATGCAAATGTGTATATTCATCTAGCAACAGCTAAACGAATATTTGTCTGGAGATTTGATACATAAGGCAATAAGAATTTTATTAGATCAAATTTGATCCAGCCATTTCAAGTGATAGGTAAGTGACATTCACAACTCTTGAATGTCTTCCATCAAAAAAGACTGCACTTTGTAACGGGTCTATTCATGTTCTTCCTACTAATAGAGTCCTCTTGGGAAATAATGGGTATTTATAAAAATTATTCTATTAAAAACCTCCCTCCGAAGGTTAATCAAGACTTGTATACAAAGATTAAACTTTCGAGTTAGAGAGAGAGGGGTTAGACTGCTATAGGATAGCAGTTATTGATTAACGTAAAGCTAGACGAGAGCAATTCCTAGCTTATTTCATCAATATTAAGATTGATGATTTGGTGAATTAAGTGTTAAATTAAATTAGGTCGATTTGAATTAGAAAGTGTATTGCGTGGACGTAACTGATCCGATTTATTGTTAATACTTCTAGTATCTCGTCTACCTCGCTATTGCTTCATATATTTGGTAATTGTTGCATTTCTTAACTTGGGTTGTTGAATTTGTGTCGTTTGCGATAATTATGAATAAATAGAGTTTGTTTTCAAATGGCTAATGTTCCTTCCGAACCTCTCACACTAATGGAAGGACGCGGGTCGTCCATTACAACGTAAGAATCAAAATCTCTTCTGTAATTCTCAATAGTCACAGAGCCACCAATAAAATTGTGTAATTTCAAGCGTTCATTCAAAATTATATCTACTAAGAACAGAATTCCACCACACATTTCTTTTAACTGATGCCTATAAGAACTACAGAATGATTCAGAAAAATCTTCTGAATTCTTCTAAATACTTCAATTCATCGTCTGAATATTAAAGACGAAGCAAATAATTATCTGGGAAAGAGTAATATCAAATGACAGCATGCATTAGAATAGAATACATACATACCAGCCTTTTAAAACATGCTTCATGTTGTTAAAATCAATACTGGCTCTCATCCAAAGTATTCATAAACCACGCATCTTAAGAAACTCGTTGGGATGGAAAAGATATATGCTTTCCGCAGATGTTTCTCCTTATACCCTCACAGTGGGTGTTTAAATGCGTAAAGGACACTCCTTTCAAATCCTCTCAGAATGTATCTTCTCTATTTTCTATAAAATCTTTCAGCAACAGGTTTATCAGACACAAAAGAAATAAAAACTGCGGGATACGAAAAAAAAAGACTTTTTTCCCTACTGATCAATATCTTTTCATGAAATTTTGAATCATTCGTTCGTTCTAAGAATAAAAAAATGTGGGTTTATGACACTGTATTTATTATTTTGTATTAAAGGGGCAGACTTAAAAATATCATATAATTTGTTTATCAATTGATTTTTAACATGCATACGTTTATGTATGTTTTGGAAAAATTGATTCTTTCATCACGAGATTTCCGGAATTATCAGATCTAGAACTTGAAATTCGGCAGGCTTGAAATTCCACTTTGTTGAGTGGATGAGTAGAGATCATCTAATTTCGAAGTACTATAAATAAAAAATTTCCGTTTTTGAATTATTAGGACAACAGACTTGAAATTTGGTAGGTATGTTTCTTTTATTTAGTAAATGAGTAGAGATCAGCTAAGAATGGGGTGAAGTCTTAATTCACAATATTTTCCCCTCTTCTGAATGTCCCATGATAAGGGGATGACTAACTGAAAATTTTATGCTAACATAAAGCTCCTTAATACCAATCTTTTTCTGGTCTAAGTTTGACCTTGAATAATTGTTGAACTTTTTTAGAAAGTGTTAATGAAGTTTTAATACTTTGTAAAATCTCAAATTTATAAAAGAAATTCATACGTTACAATTCATTTTTGTTTGTAATTGATAAAACAGTTCGTATTTTTCATTTCAATATTACTTTTCTCACATTTTTATGCCATTTCTAAATATTCCAAATTAAGGTCAAAGGATGACACTTGTAAGTTTTTCCTTTTCTCTTTCTAAATGTCGGCATTTCGTGAGGTTTTGAAAACAAATTTATTTTTTCCATTTAATAATCTGAGATAAGTTGCATGGGTCGCGGGGTTGGTTTGTCGCTGACTTTCTATGCTAAGGAAGCGGGTTTAAATCAGGTCCAACGCGGAGAATTTTCGTGATGCAGAAAATCGACAACGTCTATGTCGTATGATAATGCGGCATGTTGAAGGTCCCTAAAGTGCCCGTTTGGCTTGGGTGATCTAGGTAAAATTAAATTCCTGGTACAGTTTCGCATCGTCAAAAATCAGGTGTTTCCCTCTACGAAGGAAATTGGGGATCAAAATTAAAATTGCGGCAATTGCAATTTCACCTATATGGTGCCACAATAAAAAGTGATACCAGCTCCCGAGGAATGTACTAGGTCTGCAATGGTAAAATACCAATCCGCAGTCCCATTGGAAATAATTTGAAACAAAATAAATACACGCACCTATAGGTGCGTATTGAACCTCTGTAGAAAAGGTAGGAACAGCGAAAGTAAAAATACATGTTAACAGTTTTAGTAAATCGATTGTCATATTTTAATCGAACCTATTTGTTGCATTGAATACATCTTTAATAGAATAAGTATAATGTTTTGGAATTTTAAGGTACCTTTTTCAGGTGTCCAGGGTACGTGCATACATGATGTGGCCACCGTTAAACACGCGTCCCCTGAAAAAGAGTTTTAAGAATCAATTCCTTTGTGAAAAAGAGTGAACTAATTCGATGCCGGTTCCTTCTCAAAGCAAACATTTTATGGATGTCGCTTAGAACCTAGTTGTGCCATTATTTCTCTGATACAACTACAAAGGAGTTAAAATTTTTAAAAATTTGAAATCAAATTTAAACCCATACATTTTTAAATTTAAATTTAATGTGCCGCCCATCCTGTATAGTGATTAGTGACGCTGACTGCGGTGCCATAGGACTTGAGTTCGAATCGCGGAGAAGGCATGGATGTATGTAAATGAAGAGTGCCTTACGGCATGGAGGTACTCTAAATAACCATGGAGCCGCATATCCTTTCGTGAGGTTCGTCGAAGGGGAAAGAGAGGTGAGTGGCCTCTGACCTATCCCAGGGCGTTCTCCCTCAAAGTTGGGGTGGAACCGAGCAGAATCGTACTGTCACCTGTATGGTGCTCAAAGCTACGGCTAATGACAGGCTTACAAATAGCCCCTTGTCATGATGAATTTCGTGGGCCTTGATCTGATGTTACTGTTGATCAGGCGGTATAAGTAACTGCAACAAATTTAATGTGTTGCATCTTTTATTCAAACTGATTACCTTTCAGCGACAAGCTGTTGACCTTGGTTGTTTGTTTGATCCACCGACCTACCGGTCCGCAGCTACGCCGTGCATGCCTTAGACGACTGAGACGAAAGGAATTCCTATTCGGGCCAGTCGTTAAGGGCTTTTATTCCTGTCCTTTGTTGTTTGCGGCTTGATGAAGAAGACGCCTCTGCAACCTTTTGTCTTAACTTGGACCTTAAGTTTCATTGGCCAATCATTTACCGAGGTACGCAAAGCCTCCATCAGAATTTCCATCGCTGTTTTCCTTAAAAAAAAAAAGTATGTTTAATTCGAATGCTCTTTTTAGAACACATTTGCCTCAAATACTGACCATAATTCGTAATCGATTGAATTTAAATCTGGATGGCTGGAAAGTCAATCTTGTGTTCAGTGAAATCTGGCACATTCTCTCTCAACTACCTCTGGGTCGTCTTCAACTTATGAAAGTTGAAAAGAACTTTGAAGAGAGAGTTCAATAGACGTGAAACTGCTCGGAGGGAAACGGGTGGGCCCTCGAAATCCTCGACTCGGCGCGGATTCAATCGGTGTAATGGGAGTTCTATCTCCAATTTTCTCAGGCTTCCGAAGCTGACACCCTTTGCACATGTCTGGACGAACTCAGCAATTTCTTCAGGAGTAGAGACCTGTTGAAAAGTCCAATCCTTTTCACACTCAGGGGCTGCACTATTGGTTCTAAGATAGTATCTCGATACTCTTTTGCTGTGGTTTTTACCCCTTTCACGCAAAAAAAATTTCTAAGTCACCTTCATACTTGACACCCACCAAACCATCATGGAAGCCGAATGATAAACGCTCTGGACTTTTCTTTTTTTCCTTCTCTTTGGCTTCTTGGGCACTCCTAGAGGTCATTCAAAGAATGCCCATTGAGGTTGTCTTGGACATTCTGGCAGTTGAAGAGAGGGTTAGTTGTATTAACGTCGCACTATAAATCTACGCTAGAGTTATTGGCGACAGACCTTTTATAGTCTGGCGATTGAAAGATTCTTCAACGTAAAAATTCTGAAAAGCAGAATTCATCAGTAGCCGTTATGAGAGTGCCGCCTTTTTTGCTTTAAGTTATTTCTAGCGCTTTAATTATTTCATAACAAAATGGCCAGTTATAGTCTTCAATAACCTCTTAGTCCAAGGTATTAGATTACTATGGTTGTTTTTGGCACGTTCATCTGCTCAGAAAGAATAGTATTCTGACAAATGTGTTCTCCCTGATTCCTCGGGGGTGCGGTAGCCGAGTAGTCAAGGTATCGGATCATGGCAGGCATGTCATGTGTTCGAGCCCAGTACCACTAAAGACCCGCCGTGTAGGGCAGCGATGCACGTTAAATCTGTCTAGAGCTGAAACGTTCTCCCGTTGGTGTGGTAGTTAGGAGAGGAGGTGCCAGCTCAGGTGTCATTCACGTCACCATGGTTCAAAATTACGCCAAAAGCCCTCATGTAGCAGAACAGTGCGACGTCCATATTCACTCACTCACTCCCTGATTCCTCTGATGAGAGTTGGTGCTGTCACCGAGCGCGAACGACTGCTTCTAAAACTGTCTGGAATGTTGTTAGTCTCGGAAAATCTCAATTTCTCGATAAATGAGCAGTCTTTTAATGTTCAAAAGCCTTAAAAAATCTCTATTTTTTTTTTTGATGATGATGAATTAAAAGAACTGCTGGGCATGCTCATTCTACTGAGTTGAAGCTCTGGCATAATTTAGAGCAACACATACGTGAAGGAATTCAAGTTTTTGAAAAATATTGCAGACAATCTCAAATTCTTGTATCAGAACTTAAGTATGACTAGATGTATTACTTGCGTATTTGTTATTTGCCGTATTATCATATGTATTTACTTTTATTACAATGTGCAGAGGCGTAACGGGAGCCCCCTGCAAAGCCAGGTTTTGGGCCCGAAGCCGGATCTTACAAAGGACTGCAAAACCATAACATCAAGCTTTGGACCCTAGAATCCTGCAACCGGATGCGGGAATGTATGCTACGCAAATGGTAATGTGAGTACCTCTTTCTGGAAATCTTTCGTAAAATTAATATTGAAACTGTGCTGAGAAGCGTCTACTATGGTATTTTTAACATATGTAATTAGTAAATATAATGAAGTGTTATTTCTTTTTAAAATCCTTTAAAAGCTAGTTAATAGTAATCGGATTTCTTAAAAAAAAATGAGAATTGTTTTTGTCCCTCAACACATTTTGTCGGGTAATTTAATTTTAATGTTTTAATATTAATTTTTAAAAAATTTTTTTTTTTTTAACTTGATAGAAGCAAAAAATTATAATCTAGACAGTTTTGACTAAACTAGACAGTATCAGTTCATTTTTCACTACTATGTTCTAATGATATGATGGCACAGCAAATACAGAAAAACAGATCCATTGAACAATGTGTGTTTCATAAATACGCGACTAAATTTTTAACATCAATGTCTCATAAAGTTCATCGAAAATAAATTTGTAAATTATATTAACACCTAAGTTTTTAAGGTATCCGACTACGTTCGGAACCGGGATTTTAAAAAAGCGCATAAATGGATAATTTTCATGATATTTAGTGTATTTGGGATTAGAATCCCGGTAAAAAAGGGTTTTTTAAGGGGACATTTTTTTGACAAAATACAGTATTTAAATACAAATTTGGGGAAAAATTAACTTAGAAAAACCCTTTTTTTTAAAAGGGGTTTTTTCGAAAAGGGTTTTTAAATTAAAATTTTGCCTGTATATAGTTTCCTTTTGACCGCTGTACAGAGGCTCAACTATGATTTTTGAAAATTAAATTATTTTCAGAGTTAAAAACCCTTTGGGAAATAAAATTATCGGCGTTTTTTTTTTAAAAATTTTCCCCTTTGTTGTCTTTAAAACATGGCTAAGTTTCCACCCCAAGTTATATAGAGTTAGGAGCTGTACAGAGATCTGAGTTTTACACCGGAAAAAAATATTATAAATAGAAGTTTTTTTCAAAAAAAAGGGGAGAAATTTTAAAAAATTTTTTCAACCCCCCTTTTTTTGTCAAAATACTATACTTAAAAAATTTTTTTAATATAATACTATTTTTAAAACAATTTTACATACATTTTCTAATCTAAGTGACACTAAATATCATAAATATTATCCATTTATACGCTTTGGCAAAATCGCGGTTCCGAACGTAGTCGGATACCTTAAAATTATTTCCAAGCAATTGCATTTGTTTTTCACAATTCAAAAATCATTTGGAACATGGGGAAAAAATTAGTTCATTTGTAACTATAACAAAATATTTCCTTATCCTGCATTATAGATTCTAAAAAAATTTTAAATCGGAAACGAGTCACACATCGGGGGAGTGGGGGTGAGTGAGTGAATATTAACGTCGCACCTTGTTCAGCTAAAGAGGGGGTTTTGGCGACGGACCCGTAAATTTTAACCAGGTCAAGGATGGACGACACCTGAGCTGGCACCCCCCTCTCCCCCCCTACCACACCCAAAACCAACGGGAGTGACGCTTTGTTTTTGGGGCAGATTTAACGTGCATCGGGTGCCCCACACGGGGGGTCTTTTTGGGGGTAAGGGGGTCAAACCCCAATGCCCGCCATGGTCCGGGTACCTTAACCACTGGGCTACCGCAGCCCGTCACACATCGGGACTTGTTGCAATAAAACACATCACATTGGATTGAGGTGCCATCTAGTGTACAGCGTAATTACTAACTCAAGCGAAAAGTTGAACAGAATTGTAGAATTCACAGATTTTAAGCAAACAAAAAAAACGAGTCACAAGAAAAATGACTGGTATTATTTATATTAAATTATATTATTATTATTATTAAAAAAGTAAAAGTACGCCTTTTTCTTTTTTGAACTAGAAGATTGAGTTAAATTTTAAAATTGAAATTTTAAAGAACAGTTTAAAGCATATTTTTTTCTTAGTCGTTAATAAAGTGACCAATCATCCTCCTTAAGGGAGGACAGTCCTTTTATAGTTTTTGTCCATCCTCGAAAAGTGTCCTCTTTCACAGTATATTTCCAAACCAATCTGTTAATCTCTGTATTCAGAGATGCCAGGCCCTGCGCCAACTTCCGGTACGGGATGTCAACTGCGCCATCTTCCGGTACGGTACGAATTATCGGATATTATGTATCGGAAATATCGGAGATTATGCACAAAATACATTTATTTTGTACATAATCAAGCACACGTCTATTTTTTAGTTTCTATATAAGAAACTCATATTTTAAACATTTTTGTCCTTCAATGAAAATAACGATTTGAAAGGAAAAAATTCTATTAATAATAAAAAGAAAAGTGTTAAAGAAGTATCAAATCCGGGCATAACGGAAAAGTTCACCAAAAAAGTGCAGAATATTTACCAAACATGTTTCCAATACGTCGAAGAATGGTCTGATACAAATATGACAGTTTTGAATGGTGTTTTTTTGTTTGTTTTTTTTACTTTATCGCAAATAAATTGGGCAGATATAGAAAATTGCGTTTTTTATCGAAAGAAAGGTCTGATATTTAAATCGGTGGCAACTGTCTGTTTAAAGCAATAAGACAATGTATATATTTAAATTCTGATAAATTAGAACAATGGGAAAATCAGCATGTTGAAATTGATAAAAGATAGGCGGAAATATTTAACCGTTTCAAAAACGAACGCATTCCACATAATTTAGTTCAGGGGTGTCCAACACGTGGCCCGACAGTACGTAAAGTGCGGCCCACCGATTATTTTTAAAAAAATTTTAAATATCAGGTTTTTTCATTTTTAAATTTATTTGAGAGGAAATTTATATTTATATATATATATATATATATATACAATGTATTTACCTGTTCTTGTTTTAAAATAAATCCTTTTTGGTAATAGAAATGTCCTTTAGATTAAAATAGATTTATATTTTTATCTTTGGGAAACCCTATTTTTTTCTTTTAATAAAAGTAGACTAGTTTCTCCTTATAAAATTACTATCTTCAGTAGTTCCGTCTTTGGGCCTGCCGTTTTTAGAGATTAAGTCGGAACAGACAGACAGACAGAAAAAAATTTTAAAAATTGATTTTTTCATATAAGTACCATATATACTTTAAAATGCATTTAGTAAAAAGCTGTTAATTTCAAATTACAGACACTTCCTTTTTATTTATATGTATAGATATATAAACCTACAATGTATTTACCTGTTCTTGTTTTAAAATAAATCCTTTTTGATGATAGAAATGTGTTCTTTACATTAAAATAGATTTATATTTTATCGAACAATTACATTTGATTTTCCTATAATAAATTACTTTTTTAATAAATTCCGAATTGCCATATGCATATCCTTTACTATGGATGGTACATGATTCTTTGTGTGTGCGACTTTCATTTCTCCTCCTCCTTTTCAGTTTGGAATGTCCAAAAAGCAAGAGGGACAGTCAGAGATGTTTTTTAAAGTTTTTAAATATATAAATATTCAGGACGGTTAAGATAAAGAGCAATGTATACTTAATCGATTGCGAATGACATCACAATCAAATTTCAGCAATGAGTAACGAAAGATCAATTCAAAAGGAACACCCGTAATTTTCAAGAAAATGGCAACTGTAATATTTTAAACATTATTTGATCATTGCATTATTGTATTATATATAAACATCAGGGGAGTAACTACCGCCGTATCAATGATACGGAGCTTCCAAGCTTCAGGGGCCCCAAAATGTGTACGAAAAAATCGTGAAATATTGAGAACCCTCCAAGAAATTTTGATTCGGGACCCACTCAGAACTAGCTACGCCAGTGATAAACATTATTATATTATCTATGTATACATGAAAAATAATGAAAACAATAATAATAATTCATTGTTTTAAATTTTCACTCCAATAAATGTTTTTTGTTTCCAAATCTGATATAAAGGTACATATTTTTATGTGCGGCCCGTGAGACTATAATATTTTTCCGAAGTAGCCCGCAAGGTCATTAGGGTTAGCCACCCCTGATTTAGTTATTCTTGTAGAATTTACGTTGTGCCTCCCTGGAACTAAGGCAGCAGCTCTAAAAGTGTTTTCAATTGGTAATGATTTTTGGACAAGAAAGAAATCAAGATTGGATGTAGATACTTTATCTGTGTGTAGCACTTACCTTAAATTTCAATATGAAGAATATTTCTCGCTCCGAAATTTCCGATATATTAGAAAATGATATACTGACAAAAAAAATTCATTCCATGGAAAAATACTTATGTAAGTAAATAATTAAAGGGATGCAAGCGTAATTAAGAGTATTTTTGTTTGAATTAATAAAATGTTTCATATATTTATGTTTGTAATTTTTTCAAATGTTTCGTCCTCCTTTTCATTGTGAAAAAATTGGTCACTTTATTAATAATCTATAATGGTTTAATTCGCTGCTTGTTTCTCATCGATTGTAGCTAAATTAAAATTAAAGTGAATTCCCGAGAAATAAGAGAGTTTTGGTTTAGTTTTATTAACATCACACAGAAACAATACAAAGATCATTAGCAAGGGAACTCGTAATTTCAAATTATGATCAAATGAACGAGGACACAGCACTCATTCAGAATGTGAGAGCCAATTCTATTTTCCGTGCTCAGCAACCCCATTATTCCGCATGATAGATATTTACCGAAAAAAGAATTTGAACCTACGGGTCATTATGATAAATGAGTGAAAATATAAATGAATTTGAAAATTTATCATAAACGTAAAAGTCAAAATTGAAACATTATGAATACAACTTCATGTTCAATCTATTTTTAAAAAATAATCTATAGAATCATTAAAATACTTTTAAAATTAAATAAAATAAGAAAAAATACGAATAGTGTAAAATATTGAACTCTTACTGTTCATATTTCGCTTTATTCAAAGTACAGTGAAATACGTTTAACGCGAAAACGCTTAATCCGAAATATCCGTTAACACGAAATAATACAACGGTCCCGACAAACAACTATGCATTTTCATGCCTTTTTTCTCTTAACACGAAACGGAAATCGCTCAACACGAAAAGACATTCCTTCTGGGAATGAACAAAATACGGAAAATACCAACCGGATTGGACTGTCCAATTGTTTTATTGGAAAAATTCATTCCAGTAGATGAGGATAATGTGTGCAGAGACAAAATTATGGCAGACAAAGACATTTTTGAATTTGTTCAAAGCTCAAAAAATACCATTGATGCAGATTCCGACGATGAAAATGAAAAGAATAAAGCAGCTTCTGTTCCCACATCATCCTAAATGTGGAACGTCATGAAAAGTATGTGCAGTTATTTAAACGCATATTCCAAAGATGAAATGAATAACAAAATGGACGATATCGAACAATTTGCTGACAGTTTGGATGCTAAAAAAACAATGCAAAGAAAAATATCAGATTATTTTTGAAAAATTTTAAAAAAAAATTTTGTTTTTCAAAAAATTTTGTATTAAAATTTCTTTAAGTTCCTGTGAATGTTTTTGTTTCATTGATTTTTTTCAATATATGCGTATATACATGTAAGGATAATTAAATAGATTAAAAATTAAATTCTCTATCTGGCACTTATCTTTTACATTTCATCTTCAAGAGTATCAAACTAATCACCCATTTATTTCTTCCCAACATATGACCTAGCCACTAAGCATGTCTAATTCCAGATCGTTATATTTAATAGCCCTATATAACAGCATTAACTAAGAGCACCTATGAACACTGCGATCGGTGTTTTTAAGTGTTTAACCCACTTGATTTTCAGTGGCGTTCTTTTCTCTCTGCCTTCTTATGCCAGAAGAGATGTACTCATTCTAGAATAAAGACCTTTTTTAAAACTAAGTCTGTTTCTGACTCCAAAATCATGTCATACATATCTATGAAAATAAAATAAACCCTAATAAACGTATTTTTGTTGATCAATATCCTTTAACACAAAATAATATTTCAGTCCCTTCAGTTTAGTGTTAAACGATTTTCACTGTATATGTTATGTTATAAACATATAGTTCATTATAAACCAAACTGTTATGAGTACAAATTCAAGTATGTTCTTGAAAAAATAAAAACATTTGAACAATTAAAATAATATTTAAAAATTTCCCATATTTTCTGACGAAATATTCAAAACTAATCCAGGGATTTTTTTTTTCAAATGAGATACCAAAAGTTCTTGCCACCAAATATGCAACTGGAACCGGCACAATATAGGAATATTTATATTTTTTTTAAAAGTTTTATTTAATCAGCAATAAAACTTTTATTTGTGAACATTATTCTTTGTGAGTCGGGAAAACATTTGCCAAAACAAATAAACGATATTTGATTAAAATGAATCGTGTAAAGCCTTTTTACGACAACTTAAGTTTAAATCAAAAAGAAAAGAATTACTCTATATATTTATAACTTATCACCTATATAATATATTTTTACAGCCTAAAAAGAACTTAAATGTAAAGATGAGAATATCCCTGGTATAGAATGAAATTTTGAAAAATAATTACTCTGTTGACTAATGGTTAATAAACATATTTTACAAGTTTAAATTGAATTTTATCATTTAAACCTGGTATTGGGGTATTAACACTTTTCAGTTTTAGGAGGGGGGAATATAAATTTCATTGTTTTTATGTATATATGAGACATGTCTGGAAACTAAGTCCATTTCAGAAAATTTCGCATAAAAAAATCTTTTTCCATATAAAATTTATTTTTACATGAAACTATTTTACATGGTCACTACCTTTGTTCTGACATACTGGGAAACCCAACTTATTTTTTCCCTCTTCAAAGAAAGATGGCGCCAGCGAAGAGAGCCACTGCTGAATAACGGTTTGTAGAGAAACTGATCACAAAGCAATCTTATAGTGAACTCTTTTCACAAATTTTCTCATTCATTTTTTTCTACCAAATCATCACTAACAATAGAAGACCACCCCCACTGAGCTTCATCATGAACAATGGATTGGTACGCCCATCAATGAATTGTCGAAACCATTTACTCACCATTCCATCACATTCATCACATTTTCACCATAAATCTATACAAATTGATGATTAATTTCAACTGGCTTAACTTTTTGCAAAAAAACAAAACAAAACGTCCAGTCAGCAAGATAAAAAAGTTTGCTTTTTAAGCCAAAAATAAGTGGAAAAACAAAAGAACACGGCTGTGAAGGCATCACTGAATAAATCAACCGAGACATGGGGAAAAAGCTTTTAACCGGTACATCAGTCACATATTAAAACAAAGGGGAAGATATTTCCAAGTTGGAAATTGAAACTGCTCCATGTTAAATACATGTATTTTTTCCTTGTACGGAAACTAGGTACAGTTTTGTACTACGAAATAGAGATAAAAAAATTTCATAACTAGTTCATTGACAATTTTTATTAAATGTTGATTACACGGTTTAAGAGAAATACAGTTGCCACTGCAAAATAATAGCAAACTTTTTAAAAAAAATTTTTTCCCAAATATGGCAATTTTTTTATTAAAAAATTTGACTTGAAATAAAAAAAGGGGGGAAAAAACGGAAAAATAAGTTTTAAAAATCCATTGTTCTGAACTGATATCATTCTTAAGATAGGACAAAAAATCTAAATCAGAAAGACCCAAGTAGATCACTTTTTCAAAATTAAAATAACCAGTAAAAAATTATAATTATTTGAATTTAAGCTGAAACTTTAATTTTTTTTAACAAGGTTAGCTATTTTAAGAGTTCTTGGGAAAGAAACAGTAACAATTTACTTTTTTATTACATAAACTTAGAAATAACAAGCCCAGTGGGGGTTGTTTCGCCCCCCCACCACAGGCCCAGGTTAAACCTGGGGTGATAGGTTCTTCAGCCTTTCATCCCTTCAGGGGGGATAAATGTACAAAAAGCGTTTTGGGTAAATTGGAAAGCTTGTACTTTGCTTAAAATGGGGGTTTCTCCCGACTGACCACCTCCCCCTCAGGGCCCAAGGTCATGTATACTGAGTGGGAAAAAGTAGGGCCGGGGCCCCCATGGGGTGTTGCATTAAATTGAATTATGAAACATTCTTCATTTTCCATTCAGCATATAAAATCTGTTTTTATCACCACAAATAGCTTTAAAAAATTGTACAGTGTACAATCAGTTTTTGTTTGGTTAAATTTACTCCCACTCAGCCCTGGGCAGGAATGGAAATCATATTTTGAACCATGGTCGGGGAGAAACCCCCCCCTAACCCACCAATGAGAACTTAAGAATTCATGAAAGATTTAAAGTTACTCTTACTCTAAAGTTTTCACTTCAATGATTTCTTATTCGTTACTTTATAGAATAACTAGTTAAAACATGAACACACTTAAATGTTAGGATGACCAATTTATTCCATGAAATATCTGAATTACATGCGTTAATGATAACATGCTAATTTTCCCTTTATTTTTAATACAATGAAATAATACCAAAAATTTTTTTCCGAAAAATAAAAAACCCCCTTTAAAATTAAAAAAATTAAAGGGAAATTTTTAAGAAAGCAATGTTTCCCCCAAATTAATTTTTTTTCCTAAATTACAATTTTTAAGATTTTTAAGACAAACCGGCCATAAGTTTGATTTTTTTCGCATTTTTCAAAATTGTTTTAAAAAAAGTTAGTTTTAAAGCCCCCAAAAATTTGAAAAACAAGCACCCAGACGTATAGTGATTAGTAATCCGGGGTAGGCCGAGGAATCATGAAGAAAGCAAGGATATTTGTAAATGTATAGTCCATTGCAGCATGAGGAAACTCTAAATATTCGTCAAGCCATAAATTTTCACAAAAAGTTGGTGGAAAGGGAAGAAAAGTGGGAGGCTCCCTGACCCCTTCCAGGGTGCCCTCTATCAACATTTGGGTAAGAAAGAGCCAAAACATACAGTCACCTGCGTAATGCTCAAAGATGTGGCTAACAACAGATGTAAAAAAAACTAGCCCCAATGAGTTTTGTAGACCTCAATCTGATACCATCAGATGGGTGACATTAAAAACACAACATCCTCATAAAAGTATAAGCACATATTGTAAAAATTTAATATGTTCTTCATTGAACATATTACATCAACTTCAGGAACTTTGTTTTTCTCAATGTTTCTTTTTCCTTTTTTTTGCTCATTGTTTATTAAGGTCTTAAAAATGGATGGTCATAAGTCAAGAAGGAAGAAATGCTCAAAAAAAACTTTATTATATAGCTAAGAAAAAAAAAGGATTTATGTGTTGTACAAAGATAATTTTTCACTCTAAATGAATCTTATTGAGAGCAATAAAAATGTTTCTTCATTTGATGCTAGATTGTAAATTCAAATTCAACTTTGGTGAAAAGAAGTACAAAATACCATAAAAAAGTACTTTATCTTGATGAAAATATACAATAAATGGAAGTACATGTATTTTAAATGTTTTCCCTTTTGTAAAAAAAATCCCAGTTTTTTTTTTGCCCTTTTTTAAAAAATGAAAAAACAAAATTTACACCCCCAAAACCCCAAAAATAAAATTAAATTTTACACAAAAGAACAACAACAAAAATAAGTATAGAAAATTACTGAGGTAGTAAATAGGATATAAGCATCTGCATTTAACTTTCTTGTACATGGCAATTGATATTAAAAGCAAAATAAAATACTACACCCAATTAATAAATCAGGATAATTAAAAGGAAAAGTTTTTATTTTAATATTAAATCCTCATCATAACTTTTATATATGAAAATACAGAAATGAATAGTCTTATGTAAGAAAAAAAATTATGTAAAAAAATAGATGGAAAGATTTCTCCCAAGCAAGTCTATTACACTTAAAAGTATAAAACAATATATTTAAATGTATAGCACTTTGTAAATTGTCTTGTTGTGATATTGGCTAAACAACTTAGAGGTAGCATATCTGCTTCAAAAGCCCAAGGTTGAGGGTTCGATCCCAGTTGAAGTTGACAGATTTTCTGGATGCGAAAATCATATGTTCACATCATCTGATTATGTAACACATAAAAGATTCCTTGAGTATCAATTGGGCAGTATTTAGCACTTTAACAAGAGCTTGAATTCAATAAATTCAAGCGCCAAAATTTGGTATCAGTAGACACTACTAGATGGTGCCAACATGAAATGGCTCTCACATTTGGGGACTTGCAGTGTCTGCAATTGCTGCTCATTCAATATGTCAAGATATTTTCTTACAAGAAATTACTTTAACTGTAACAATCTTAGGTTTTAATATTTTAATCTTTTTATGCTCAAAAGATCACTTTAAACAATCCAATATTTATTCTTTTAAATTGGATAATGATTTCAATGACTGCAGTTCATTTTCAGTAACTAGCATTTAAGAACTAAAATTCAATAAGATCTTATCTTTTAAAAAAAAATCTTTAATTCAGAGTAAATATTAGGAATAATACATCCAACATAAATCATGACAATAACCAAACATAGGAAAAGATTTATAATAAAAGAATACAATAATTTATCAAAGAATAAAATCTCTATATACTAACCACCTTTGAGTGTAAAAAGAATGGTCAACATAACAAAAATATAGAGATTGCCCCTTCATTAAATGTACAGTAATAATTGTTGAGATTACAAAATAAGTCCGTTCACAGACAGTTTTCATTTTAAATATATTTTAGATTTTAAAAATGAAATTCAGTAATATCATAACTCATATGGTTATTGTCCACAACAACAACAAAAAATTGTATTATGAAGCTTGACTTTTTGATGGTAATTTTAAAAAATAAATATAACACTTTTTTATTGATTGTATATTAAGAAAAGTATTTGAAACAATACAAAAGCTATCATTTTTTAATAAAAAAAAACTATACAATAATGGATAACTAATGCTGATTATTTGCCATGAATAATGGAGTAACTTATTTGAAAATATGATAAACAAAAATCACAAATATTTAATTAGCTCTGCCTATTATAATAAAGATTAGAACCAATATTTTTTCCATAATTATATATATGCACATTAATATTAAATTCAGAATACTTACAAAAAACTTCCCATTCAGACTGAGATAGAGTACCCTAGAAATAGACAAAGGTACAACTTATATAAATACAGAAATTAAGAACAAAGGAAAATAAAAAAAAAAACTAAAAAAATCCATAGATAATATTAATATTAATTTCATATATAGCCAAAATAAAAAATATATATTAATCATACATTTAAAAAAAATTATTCCTTCATTCACTAAACCACAATATGATCAACCATTCGGTTATGTGTATAAAAAAACCAGGAAGTAAATTTCTTGGGAAAACAAAAGATTTAAGATTCCAGATTTTCTATATATTTTTCTATATCCCTTGATATAATCCTTCATTGTTTTGTTAAATTCTCAAAAAGAAAATCCATACATACATATACGTGTATATATATATATATATATATATATATATATATATATATATATATATATATATAGGCTTATTCTCTACAAACAAGACATAACATCCATCAATCAATTTAAAAAAAACATAGACAGTAGGAAAAAACCGAATGAAGGACATATGGTAAACAGATTAAAAATTATAAAGTGGATGCTGCAGTATTATAAACATTGCTGACTTAGGCGCTATTATATAAAATAATTTATATAAAAGTGGGGTTGAACATGTTTTTTTCCAGCCAAACTTCCCCCCTTTTTGTGGGTAATATGAGCAAAACCTATTGAAAGTAATGGATAGGGAAAATCTAAATCCATTACAAGATAGAGATAACTTTCCCAAAAAGACTTAAAATGCAGAGCCCGCTTTAAAACTGAGTACAATAAAAAAATTAGCCAGATTTGACCCCCAAAGCAGATTTAAATCATGTGAATGGCTGAAATGTAGCATAACAAAAGTATAAAAAAAAATGGAAATAAAA